>NQLW01000053.1:4857068-4883640 GCA_002312845.1 Kalanchoe fedtschenkoi | reverse complement strand
CTTTCTCGTGAGTATGACATGAAGCACGACTGCAAAGATTGAGTCACTGGAAGAAGATGCGTAGTTGATAGTTAGATACCCCTTTTGATTTGGGTATGGATGTCGACGGTGACAAAGATGGAGGAGGGCGGCGATCGACTGTGATATTTGTCTTAGGGTAAGAACTAATAGTTAAATCATTTTGGGGCCTTAAGTTTCTATAATTTATGATAGGCATCGGTTAGTATTGAAAGTTACAATACAACCCCGAAAAAATAAAAAAACCTGAAATTTTAAATTTTGAAAGTTTCGACCTTGATTTTTAAATTGGGTATAGTACATACCCCTTTTTTGTACTTTACCCTAAAAAGTAAACATTAATAATTCCATTTTACTAAATCATAGCAAAACTCATTTTGCACTAATATTGATCATTTTATTCTAAATTTTACACTAACTTAAAATAAACATTAAATATCAGTCTACACCCTCCGTCCTCTAATACATGTCGTTTTAGATTAATTTGAGTTGATTTATGTGAAGTTAATGTTAGTGGTTGAACAGATTTAATAAGTAGGTGGTTAATATTTTTTTTAAAAAAATTCATGCAAAAAGTAAAATTGGTAGATGATTATTGGTGAGGGATGAATTTTTTTTATTGATAATGATAATGATAATGATAATGATAATGAAGTGATTAACGTTCGATGTTTTAAGGTAGTTGATGATATGAAATACACATTGAAAATTGTTAAATGACAAGTAAAAGTGGACAAAAAAATTCGGTTTTGTGACATGTAAAAGAGGACAGAGAGAATATTATCTTTGTTCAAAAGCTGGCTAACATTAACTTCACATAAATTCATTCAAATTTATCTTAAATCGATATGCATGGAGGAGCAGCTGATATCAACAAAATTATTAATATGGTGTTAGACACTAAACTTTTTGTTATTCAAGTATTTTTTATGACGGATTTGATGGATATACTCTGTAAGGGTATTTATTGAGCTATCGGATATAAGATGACACCTTATATAAACTAGGTAAGAGATCGGACAAAACAACATAATCATACTTCTTTTCTTTAGGTTTTAAGATGTCTATGTCATAGTTTTAGATACAATAAAACCTAAAAAAAATTAACACTTAAATCCTAAAATCTAAAAACCCTAAACCTAAGTGTATGGAAACCCTAAAAACTCCTAAAACACCTAAAAACTCCTAAAACCCCTAAAACCCCTAAAACCACAAAATCCTAAAAATGTGAAAATTCTAAAATCTAAAAACCTTATAATTCTAACACTCCTAACATATATACTAGAACCCAAAAACTTCTAATACGAAAAATAAAACTAGCGAAATTATGTTTTGTGGTCTGATTTCTTACGTAATGAATATGAGGTGTCACCTCATATCCCATTTTCCCTATAAGTTATATACCTTAGTGGGCAAACTAATGCCGTTCTAGCAAATTTTTAGGGTTTTTAGGGTTTATAAGTTTTAGAATTTTTACTACTGTTTTAGGGTTTTGAGATTTTTGAGTTTCAAAATTTCATATTTATAAGGTTTTTATGATGTTCCAAAACCCCTACAGAACAACATCGTTTCATAACTCTAAAATCTTAAATCCTAAAATCCTAAAAAATAATAAAGAAATAAATTCTTAAATCCTCAAAACTCTAGAAACCCTAAAATACTAAAATCTCAAAAATCCCTAAATACAATTCAAAACGATATTATTTTAGCCGCTAAAATATGTAACTTATATAAAGAGTATATCTGTTTTTTCTTTAGTGACCACCCTTTTTAACATTTGAAATCAAAGATTTTTATTATAACTAGATGTTTATTCTCGTCTCACGTCCAGATTTAAGAGAAAGAGGATGGCAGCTAATAGACTGACTTTTTTTTGTTTATTATATTTATTTAAATTCTCTCAGTTCATAAATATCAAATTTCATATCTATGCAATGAGTCTATATCGAAAAGCATAAAAGGGTGGTTCTGAGAATTTTTCAAAATTTAATGTTGTGTTTGGTTTTGGGAAAATGTGAAGTAAAAGTAAATGGGAGGAAATATGAATTTTTCATAAATTTTATTTTAATTTTCTCTTATTTGATATGAGTTAGAAAATTATAAAAGAAGATATTGAAACATTTTTTGTTCTAATCAAAATTTTCTTGTATTTTCTATCTTATTCTTCTTAGACTAATTTCTTTCTCAGCCGAATAAATAATTTCTTCTCATTTTCTTCTAATTTTTTTAGACAAATCTTCTCTGAACCAAACACAACGTAGCCTAAGCGCCTGATGTCATGATTTTTTTCTACCTCGGCCTCTTGATAAACTCAATTTCGCTTTTTGATCTTGATTTTAGCTTGTTTGATCTAAATTATAAAGCTGTTAGTTAAAACAAAGTTCATATAAATCTAACCGCTATTTTATACAAAGATTGGACTACGTGTCTGTTGATTTTATGTGAATTTACCATACGAAGCTACGGTTAACTTTATGTGAAACGCAGTACAAACAGTGGTTCTGCAAAATAGATTATTTAAAAAAATTAAAATTGAGGTTAGAAGGTAATCGCACGGTTAGATGGAGCTTTATGTATTTAATATTAAAAAATATATTTAAAAATGAATATTTTTAAATAAATAATTTAAAATAATTAATCAGCTAAACCCTAGGCGGGACATTTTGACACTGCCTAACAACTAATCGAACACCTAAATAATTAGACGAAAACCTTTTAAAACCGTATCTGAACATGTGGCGATATTTTTGTCCATGCCAATGACAACACGGTAAACTTTTGGCACTTGAGAACTTCTCATATATCAGATATTTTTTGCGTTTAAATGTTTTTGTTGAGTTGATAAAACTTTTTTTATTGATTGTATAAGGGAACATTTTTGAAAAATGAAGAGTAATATTAATGAGGTAAACTTGTTTCGATGATGTCGCACTCTCGCAAAAAGTTCAATTGAAGTTTGATCATTTCCACAAAGAAAATAAAATAAATAGGCATGCTAAATTACGCAACGGTATCACATCAATATTAAAATTTTATTTTGTTATTCTATGGAGCTAGTAAGATATTTTTTTTTGAACTTTGTTTTTGCACTTAATTTGTATTTGTTAAGTGTAAATCATTTTTTATCAATATGATGACCAAATTAATCAGAAAAATATAAAGGAAAATTTGGTGGAAATGAAAGTTTGAGTAAAATTAAAAGGAAATAGAATTCTTGGAGGATTCCATCTAATTTTTTCTTATTTGGTTTCTTAAGAAACAAAATCAAGAAAAATTGTTAGAAATCCATTTCATTTTCCATGATCATGGAAAGCTTTATGAAAAATATGTAGAAAAATATCAATTTTTCATCACTTCATACATTGAATTTGATTAAATACATTGAATTTGTTCAAAAAGTGATTATTTGTTTGAGATACAATGAATTTGAGCTGCCTAATTTTCTTTTCCTCTTATTTTCCATCTAAACCAAACAATTTTTTTTATATTAATTTTCCATCAAATTTTCCTTTCCGCCGTATTTTTCCTAAACCAAACATAGCCTAATTGAAATTAAATTTTCTTCTCATTTCTTTAAATTTTCAATTCCTCAACTTTCTCTAAACTAACATATAACTCCATTTTAATTTCCATCTCATTTTTATTTTCCACAAACTTTTCTGACACAAACACATCTTTAGGCTCAGTTTAGTTTATGGAAACTGAAGATATAAGTGATTTTCCTGCTTGATTTAAAAGATCAAGGGAAAAGAATTTTAAAAAACTCTAAGATAAATTAAAGAGTATTATGATGCTTTTGATTTAATATTTCATACCAAAACGAACAAAGTACAGTAAAATGAAATCATAACAATATGAAAAAAAAATCATTTTTTTTCTCAATTTTTTTTAAACCAAACGCAACCTAAGAGCGGAACAATCATAGAAACAAAAGCCATGCACCAGCCCCCACATCATTCAATCAATTCAATTTTGGATTGAGTTCTGATAAAATTCATATTTATACCTCAAACACGATCTAATTCAAAAACTCAAATAACTCACAGGTCACAACAAAAGAAACTTATGGGAAAATATATTAATGTAGGTTCAATTTGTCTCTCTAACTTCTACTCCCTCATCCTCTTATAGTAGTCATTTAAGTGTAGATATTTATAATATTTGTTGTTCATCTAACTTAAGCCCCTGTTTGGTAACATGTATTAGAAAAGAACGATATTATTAATATCATGGTGATGTGTTTGGTACGTACAAAATAAGAATACGTATTAATAATGCAGGGAGAAAATTTATCTTTGGAGTATTAATAATATCTTCTCAATAGGTGGTCTTATTTATATGAGTATTAATAATACACGTATAAATAATACGATGTACCAAACGTACACTAACAGATATTATATTTAATGTATTTTTTTAGAATTTCGTATAGAATGTATTATCTGATGTATTATTATTAGTATAGAAATATTTTTTTAATTATCATAATGATGAAGTAATTAATATTTTGACTTAAGATATATGACAATATTAAATAATGTGTACTGAAATCATTAAATAAAAAATAAAAATATACAAATAAATATTAGTTAAGTGATAATTAAAAAAAAATACTATACAAAAAGCTATACATTCATATATTTAAATAAACTTGAATTTCAATTGAATTTAATTTCAGATCACCCAAAATCACTTTGTTTATACTCTCCAAAATTTTAATTCAAAATTCAACCTAAATATACTAAACTGACTTAGTTTAAATTTATTTTGAATTTTGAACTAATTTTAATTTCTTATACCACTAATTTATCAGGCCGAAAAATTATTTTGATGATACAACTTTATGTTGTCTCTGTCTGTCACGTGTAGCTAGAACTAGAAGGGTCATGGAGAAGAGAGACTCATCACGACATGTTAATTATGTCACGTACTAGTCACTCTCTTGTCCTTTAATATATATCATTTAAAATTAATTTAAATAGATTAAAGTGAAAATAATACTAACGGTTGAATAAATTTAATAAGCAGGTGGTTAATATTTTTTTTGAAAAAAATTCATGCAAAAAAAAGTAAAATTGATAGATGATTACTGATGAAGAATGTATTTTTAATTGGTTATGATAATGAAGTGATTAATGTTTGACATTTTAAGATAGTTGTTTATATTAAAAACGCATTGAAAATTGTTAAGTGATAAGTAAAAGTGAATAAAAAAATTCAGTTAAGCGGCTTGTAAATGATGTTAGAGACAATAAGGAAGAAGCATATGTCATGGCAAAATTTGTATTAATCACTCTACTAATTGATACTCTCTCCGTATTAATGTATGTATCATTTAAGACTAGGGAAGATACCCGTAGACCCGACGGATTCGGTTCGGTTCGTGAAAAATTAAAAGTCAAACCAAATTATTAGTTATCGATTTTTTAAAATTTGAAACCGTAATCAAACCATTAACATTTCAAACCGGACCGAACCAATCCGTTTCAAACCGAACTGTATTTTAAAATTTCAAACCGAACCGACTGATTTCAAGCCGAACCAAACCGGTTCGGTTCGGGAGGGCGACATACACCGTAATATTATTATAGTAGATTAAATTGAGTAAATTAAGATGATAGTTAATGATAGCAGTTGGACGAATTAATAGGTTAGAATTTTCTCTTAATGTATATTTTTAAAAAATTTGTGGATAAGGTAGAATTGAAGGATTAGTATTTGTGTAGAATTATTTTTTTATTGATTATGATAATGAAATCATTAATGTTTGATTTTTAAAAATAGTTATAGATATTAAATATCTAATTAAAAATGTTAAGGGAAAAAAATTGATTAAATGACAAATAAAAAAAACATTTGAAGAACAAAAACCAAAAGTCCAAAACCAAACCAACTAATTAACGTCATATCTTCACACACATTTGAGCACTACTGTTCTGGTCAAGTGTCTTTATTATCTCTTTGACTCAAATTTAAACTACCACCATGAACAAGATTGGGTCACCTAACTACTACTACTTCTGAACATATTAGGCAACCGCCGTCCAACATTCTTTCTCAAAATACATACGTGTTGATATTTTATAAGGCGCGTCATAGTCTGGTTTATAATGAAAATTGAATTTATTTGATTGAAAATAAATTATTTTGATGATTTAATAATCAAGTCGAATGAATATTAAAATCACAACTTTAATAATTCATTTCTTAATCAAACTGAAAATTGAATTATTGAAATTAAAAATAAAAGTAATATGTATATATATCAAACGGTAACTTTTTTTTTTGTATGTCGTATCAATTTTCTTTTCTTGGGACAGCAAAACGGCGTGTGTTTTAATTTATGAATCAGATTCAAGATAAATGATTTTCGTTGTTAAAATAAAAAAAATGTCAAAGTCTCATTCGAGACTAACATGAATTTGTGTCTCAAGTTTATATGCCATTTCTCTATCTAATAATAAGCAATATCTTGGAGAAGACATTATAATAAATTCGAAGTGAGTCTGATTGGAATATCAAAATATGTGGGTGATATAATTTCTAATTTTTTTATATTATAAAGAAGAACAGAAAGAAAATACATATATACCTAACCACGAGCGTGGGACACCTCTTGTGGCAATATAATTCCTAGTCACCTGATAAAAATTGACGGAGTTGCATAAGCAGTGACCCCATATCCGTTTTTATTTTTCTTAAAATTAATGAGATTATAAAATTTAATTATTTTTTTTAAAACCGTAACGAAGTCATTTAATGAAAGAATTAAGTCTTGTTCCGAAGTTAGGTTACAGTCATAAAATACAAGGTACTATAGTATTTAGTAAAAACAATACGATTTTCAATATGAATAACCAACTATACTATACAAATGAAAACTTATAATAAAATTAATAATTATTTGAATGTGACACATATTAGATTTAGAATAATTGAATCTAGGGCTCCACAGCAAACATGATAAAATCTATAGAATCAATGGAAAATATATTGATCAAGGGACGACAAAGGTCTTGAAATTATTGTTGAAATTTCAAAACATGCACCAACTTGTCATACAGCTAGGAAAAGACATCACCAACTTAGGCGTGACTTTCACACCAAATCTTCCCTATATACGCTCCTGTGGATCGACATCGCATCTCCCGACACGACATTCACCAAACCACGCACCAAGTCATTCAAAGTCATGAAGAGCCGAGTGCTAGTGGTGGGAGGGACCGGGTACATCGGCCGGAGGATAGTGAGGGCGAGCCTGGACCAGGGGCACGAGACGTATGTCCTGCAGCGCCCGGACATCGGGCTCGACATCGACAAGCTCCAGACGCTGCTCTCCTTTAAGAGGGCCGGGGCTCGTCTTGTGGAAGGCTCGTTTTCGGACCATCAGAGCCTGGTGGAGGCTGTGAAGAAAGTCGATGTCGTGATTTGCACCATGTCCGGAGTTCATTTTAGGAGTCATAATCTCATGCTCCAGCTCAAATTGGTCGAGGCCATAAAAGAAGCCGGAAACATTAAGGTAAATACATCATTCAAAATCATATTCATCTTCCGATAAATTTTTAGTTGAACTACGTTTCTATCTTTGAGTCACGTGATAATTAAAAAATTCTAACTGATTTGTGACAATCACCAATGAATTCTGACGCAATATTTTTTTCTAAAAGCATCCCTCATTTTCTCGACAAGTTAGCGATTTGTATTGTTTATATAATTTATTTTTTTTACGTTTTCATAGCGTTTCTTGCCGTCCGAGTTTGGAGCTGATCCGGCGCGAATGGGGCACGCAATTGAACCGGGGAGGGTGACATTTGACGAGAAGATGACCGTGCGAAGAGCTATCGAAGAAGCAAACATCCCCTTCACTTACATCTCGGCCAACTGTTTTGCGGGGTACTTTGTTGGGAACTTATCCCAAATGGGAACTTTAGTTCCTCCCAAGGACACAGTGCAAATATACGGCAGTGGAAACATCAAAGGTGCGGTACATGTACATGAGTAACCTTTTTCTCCAGAAAAACACTTGTCCGATGAAAATGTGACAACATTTGCTGACATGTTTTTGTTTATTCAGTGCCATTTAACTCTGAAGAAGATGTCGGAACATTCACCATCAAGACAATAGACGATCCGCGGACGTTGAATAAAACGGTCTACATTAGGCCACCGGAAAACACGCTGACGCAGCTGGAGCTGGTAGAAATCTGGGAGAAGTTGAGTGAGAAAACATTAAAAAAGGTCGAGTTGGCTGCGGAGACTCTCCTGTCTATCATGAAAGGTGCCTTTTAAACATGCACGCCCTTCTTTGATAAATTTTTATATAGATGGTAAAACTGAAAAGTCAAATTGAAACCGACATCCGTTCACATTTGTTACGTGTCATTTTTATTTTTTAAAAGGTGAATGATGAATATGCAGATATGGACTTTGCGGGGCAAGTGGGGGTCGGCCATTTTTACCATTTCTTCTACGAAGGGTGCTTGGCGAACTTCGACGTAAAGGAAGGCGGAGGCGTGGAGGCCTCGGAGCTCTACCCTGAAGTGAAGTATACTCGTATGGATGAGTACCTGAAAATCTATCTGTAAAACTGTTCTCGGTCTACGCAATTACACGATATACCAGCTTCACGCGACATGAATAAATATGACAAGCGGGCAACATTGTTGTTGTAATCTGTCCGGCCAAAAATAAGATATATATTTGCTGAATGAATTGTTGCTGATTCAAGGGCTTGGAGCTTGGGCATGCCATGGCAAATTCTAGTGAAAGTGATTTGTTAGCTAGTGAATGCACATATCATAAAGATTAGAGCCGATGTGTGGGCACTGCTGTGATAAATATGCCGAGCTGGAGTACCGACCAAGTCTTTATAACTATGAAAAAGTTATGATTTTGTGACAAGATATTTCCTGCTATTGGTCCCAAAATCTGAAGCTATTTTAAAACTCTATTATATGCTGGAGGTGTAGCAGTGCAATTCGGTTTGATTTTATTTTAAAATTGAATTGAACTGATATTTATTGGTTCTAATTTTTTCAAATCAAATTGAATCAGACAGTTTGAAACATTGATCTGACTCAATCAGATGGTTCACTCATAAAAAGTTTTAATGCTGGACTTCAATAACTTGTATAAGCAACTTATAATGTTACACATACAATTAGATAATACATAATAAAAAATATATAAAATGATCTGATCCAGTACACAATTGACAATATTAAATGACATAATTTAAATAAAACTAACATGTCAAACATTATTCACAAGAATTAACAGTTTTTTTACTTCAAACATGATCAGGTACCCATCTTCTGTAAATTACAGATACCCCTTATGGGAGCTTTGGGATGTCCTTCATGACAAATGCCACATCATCATTGTTAACAAGCCAGTGAAAGACTTGATTAACATCCAAGACTACAGTCTTTAACATCCAAAAATAAAATGTGACACAACAATTTAGGAGGAGATACTACGTACTTTAGTTTTGACAGTATATAATTACTTTTGGTAACTTAATCATGGCTATTTTAACCGGAGTCACTCTCATGTAATTTAGTCAAAAGTTATGAGACAAATTAGCTAGCAAATGACCAATACCACAGGGCCCTCAGATTCCATGAAATATGATTAGCCCCTTCCTCACATATGGTGACTCTAGATTCCAAGGAAAAAACAACTAGAATGAAAATAAAATGGAAACAAAATCTCATAGTTTCAACTCACTCCAAGATGGATATCATCTACCACATATTAACTTTATGGGCAAAGGCAAAATAGCCAAGAATTAGCTATTCTTCAAATGATTTCAGTTTAGCTCCCTATTTGATAGTTGTTCCAAAAGCTTTCAAGGTTTCTCGCCAAGAAATTTCTTGTTCCCTCCTTTAGGCGATTCCATAAAGTTCAATGTTGATGGATCAGCTTTTGGAAAGCCTGGCCCGACAGGAATTGGGGGAGTCCTTCAAAATAATTTAGATAATATTCTAGCAATGTTCTCAGCCCCACTAGGTGTCATGGATTCAAACATGGATGAGCCAAAAGCGATGGTTAAAACGCTCTAACTAATATATGAGTTTCACTCAAGGATGGAAGGTCGTATCATCATTGAAACTGACTCAAAAGTGGTGCTTTCATAGATCAGTTCTTCTCCCTCCTTAAGGCCACGGAGAATGATAACAGATTTCGACATCATCGCGAAATCATTTCTACATTTGGAAACATATCCTTTACACATTCTTTGAGAGAAGCAAATGGCTTCGCGGACTCTCTTGTCAAAGGAGGTGTTTATCGTGCTCATGAGTTTGTGGCCTGACTTTTATAGATTCCTAAAATCCTGCTATTGATCTGGGTCTCTTGTTTCTTAGCTCTGGTCTTCAGTTTGTTCCATCTCCAATTGTCTTCTTCGCTCTGGTCTTCAGTTTGTTCAATCTCCAATTGTCTTCTTCTCCAAAAGCTTGTTATTGTCTCCGTTGCTTCTTCTTGTTCGATCCTTTCGTTTTGTTCTCCGGGTTCCTCTCTCCTCCTACTCAATCCCTTGCTCTTTAGGTGGCTTTGTTTTGTCTTATAGCTTTTTAGCAGCCTCCTGATGTCCTGTGTTCTATTGGGTTTGTCAGCTTCTAATCTGTTGCGGTTTTTAGTTTTTGCTCTGTTTTGTGCCTCGGTTTGTTCTTGTTGCCTTATTTTCTCTATTAATAAAATTTTCTTCTTACCAAAAAATAAAGTGGAAACAAAATCCCTTGAGGAATTCATACCCCTTTATTCTTTTTTAATAATCATAGAAATTATGAGAGAAATGCTATTCTCTATTGTGTTATGAACCAAAATTTTTCATACAATTTATTTTTTCTGAGACTTTCTATCTAAAAAAAGCAGACAATATATTCGCTTTCCATTTATTTTCTTACTATAAAACTTTGCCTAAACCAGACAGAGCTCAACATCAGTAGTTAGGCAACAACATCGCTTTCTATCTAATTATCCTCAATAGCACGTGATGGAAATCCGCAAATGACATTTTAGCATGTATTTATTAAAAATTTGATTAATCAGGATAATTAATATATATTAAACACTGAACCGATTTATATAAATTATCCAGTTTATGATGGTTTAATTGATTTTGATCCATTCAATCCCGTCGAATCCTATTTATATTGTAGAGCGATACTATAAATAGAATGATCAGACAAATATCGATTCATGGTTCAACTGGTGAAACCGACCGATCTAGTTTTAATAACTATAGCTTAAAAGCACGTTATGCGCACTAGGTTGGTTCCAAATACTAGCTCAAATATAATAATCTTAGGATGTGTTTGATTTAGGAAAAATTTGGTAGAAAATAAGAAGAAAAATTTATGAGAAAATGAGAAGACAAGTTTGTAAGAAAATTAGATGGAAAATAGAGAGATTTTTTTTTTAAATAAAGAATGTTTTAGCATTTTTCCATCACATCTCACCCTCTAACCAAACAAGAAAAAATAGAATTAATTCCATAGAAAAATTCAATTTCCATCAAATTTTACTTATCACCAAATATTTTCTAAACCAAACACATCATAGAATTAGTGCCATTTACGGTGATGGCCGAGGCCGAGTGGTATTGTGAGTGATTGATGATGATACGGCATTGGCATTGTCGAGATTTTGCATTTAAGTTTCTATGATGGTTGGTTGTGTATTTTTGAGAATTATAAAAAAAAGAAAATAATAATAATAAAATTCAACAGTATATGTAATAGAAAATATAAATAAATTAAAAATAGTATATATAACATGAAGTTATATGGGATGATTTTATGCAGGCCGTTGAAGTAGTCTTTTTGTTGATGATTTTTTAAATGATTGTCATTAAAAAAAGTTATGATGAGTTCTCTATGACAATTTTTATTATCATAGTTTTTCTTTTTTTTCTTGACGGTTAATAGCCATCATCTTCAGATTTTTTTTCGGTGATCAGAGATCACATGCCCCCTCCACCTTGATATTAAGATTTATATTCAATGCAGACACACATTTCCATCGTATGTAAAAATAAATGCGATATCACCAATACTCAAACTCAAAATATTGGGATTATTAGACAAATACGCATATTTCACAATCACACACCTTGTTAGTAAGCCAACAATCTTGATGATCAAAAATAGTTAACACAATTAAATGTAAGCTAGATTGTACTGATCATGTGAACCGCCAAAACTCAATCCAATTTTCAAATGAAGAATAACAGAATGGGCAGTATCTTATGCCCTATCTAGTGGGCTGCTTCCGTTTTGTTTAAGTTATTGAGTTTTCCATCAATGGGTCCGTAAATCCATCCTATCTATTTTCACTACCAAATTCAAACTGACCAAGACTGCTAAAATTGTTGTAAAAGCCAAGTTACAGTACCTCTTGTGTTATCATAAATTTTGAGTTAAAGAAAACTGACAAGGGAAATGAAATTTTATATATTTCATTTTTTTTTGTGGTTAGGAAATCTATACCCCTCCACCTTTATAGTGAGTCAACTCATGCATATATCCAAATGTATATGCGTTATCACCAAAACTCAAACCCATGACATGAGGGTTGCTAGGCAACACCTCAAATCATTTGGCCAACACCTTGTTGGTTATATAAAACAACGAATTAAGATCTGAAACAACTAAGTAATTTACAGCCAAATCTGAATTACACAGTTCTTATTTTCAACCATCAAGCATGTATGTCAAGTATACAATACAAATTAAATAGTATTATTAAAATCAAAATTACTTTATTTTACCCCAGAACAATCATGTTTTCAATGTCTGTAAACTTGCTTATCATCAGGGAATTTAAGTCCTAAAAAAATATCTAATTTAAGTAAAATTTCTATAGTTCTTCATACAACTTTTTTTCATTCGAATTTTCCTTAAATTAAACATTTGATGTGTTTGGTTTAAGGAATATTTGTGAGAAGATAAAATTTGAGACAAAATTAGAAGAAATTTTTATTGGTCGGAAAAGTTGGCAAAATGAGAAAAAATTATTAAAATAAAAATATATAAATATTTTCTTCATAGCTTTCACCCCTTATCAAACAATTGTAAAATAAAATGAAATTTATAAAAATTTGATTTCCATTTTTCCTAAACTAAACCCACACAAAATGTCATCTAATCTATCCCCATATTTACAATTTCACTCATTTCCCCTAAACCAAACAGAAACCAAGAGTTCACTTTTCTATCATTATATTCTTTACTTGAATCGATTCATCATCGGCCACTTGCTGGCACGATCCAAGAATTATATTTCTTTTGATTTATGTAACATGGAAAATATTAATTAATAATCATATATATTAATTCTTTGATTAATGATATTGGTTATGGGATAGTTGATGAGGTGCTGGTGTCAGTCACATATAATATTTGACATTAATTATTAATCGAATCGAGAATTTAGGGTGTGAAGTTTCGTCCGGAGCCTCACACCAAAACTGAATTTTAAAATAAAAATATTCTTTAGATAGAAAAGGCTTCCAAATAATTTTGGAGTAAGATTCTTCGTGAGAGATAAAGTCTTAATAGAAAAAAAATTCAAAGATAAATTTTCACTTATTTACTAAAATCATTTTAATAATATTTATAATTGTTTTAATATTGTCCGAAATGGTGATACTACGCTCTAACTCCTGACTTATGTTAAAGAATTGAAGGTTCAATCCTCCGGAGACACCGTCGTTGTTGACAGACATTTTCTCGTTTCTTTATAAAAGTCTTAACTTTGAGCCGGCCATAATGTAAACACCACATGTTCATAAATAAAGCTTGCAACAAAAATAATATGTTTTTTCTCCAATTTTTTTTTAAAAAAGGAGAAAAATGTGGCATTAAATATATAATTGTATTTGATTAGTTGTCACCATTTTCAATGCCGTTGAGGATAATCGATCATTTCTAGCCTCTCTAAATAAGTATCTTGTGTTCACATATTTTGTGTAACTTGTTTCTTTTCCACCTTTGGCAGGAAAACTCCAACTTGAAATTAAGGCTTTGTTTGGTTTAGAGCAAATTTAAGGGAAAATGAATTTTCTTTTTGTGATAAGGGTTGCACACCCCCCCATTTTGATAATAGCATCCTTAATCACTGCGAATCAGCTCACTCGTACACCCCAAATAAAATGAAAAATAAAAAATTTTATTTGATTTTCTTTTGTTTGGTTTATAAATGGAAAAAATGAACTTCAATTTTTTATACTAATTTTCCATCCAATTTTATATCACACAAATTTTATCTAAACCAAACAAAATAATCTCCTAACTTTCCTCCAAATTTTCATTTCTGACTTGTTTTCCCTAACTGACTTATTGTTTGTTGACATGTGACCAATTCAAGATCCCCACCTGTTTCATCAGACTGAAATTAACCTTTAATTATATTTGTGGTGCAAGTCGGGAACATATATAAAAGTCCTACTATGAGTTTTTTTGTAGTAGCATGAGGACCTGATAGCAAGAACTTATCCAACCTCAAAGCTAGCTTATACATTCAGCCATCCTTGCAGCTGATTCCCTCAAGAAAAGATAGCATCAGCCAAAAAAATATGGAAGTTTTAGAAGGCAGGAGCAAGACCAGAGTTCTGGTAGTGGGAGGGACTGGCTACATTGGGAAGAGAATAGTGAAGGCCAGCCTGGCTCAAGGCTTTGAAACCTACGTCCTCCAGCGCAGAGAGATCGGCCTTGACATCGTCAAGCTTCAGATGCTGCTCTCCTTCAAGCAAGACGGGGCTCATCTTGTGGAGGGCTCCTTTTCCGATCATCAGAGTCTGGTTGAGGCCGTGAAGATGGTGGATGTCGTGATCTGCACCATGTCTGGGGTTCATTTTAGGAGTCACAACATTTTGCTGCAGCTCAAGCTGGTTGAGGCCATCAAAGAGGCTGGAAATGTTAAGGTATGAGTAATAAACATCTAATAGCATGATGAATAATATTTGTGTACTTAAATGATTATATATTTATTACAGCGGTTCTTGCCATCGGAATTTGGCATGGATCCGGCGCTCCTCGGGCATGCCATCGAGCCAGGGAGAGTGACATTCGATGAGAAGATGACGGTGAGAAGAGCGATAGAAGAAGCTAACATCCCATTCACTTACATTTCTGCCAACTGTTTTGCCGGTTATTTTGTGGGAAACTGTTACAATCCCACATTGGTTGCACAAGAGATTGTGCAATGGTACTTAAGTGCAAGGGTTCTCCACCTAATAGACTAGTCTTTTGGGTTGGCTCTTCCCTTGAGCTTAAGTTCCTAACATTGTTGTCTTTCATTGAGAGCCAACACGGAGGGGGCGACCTGAGAAAGGGCTACCTAAGCCAGAGAGCTAGAGTGAAGCCGCTCAGAGTAGGCCGTCGTGGGCGCCACTCGGAAGGGGCGACCTAGGAGGGGGCGACCTGGGAAAGGGCTACCTAAGCCAAAGTGCTAGAGTGAAGCCGCTCAGAGTAGGCCGTCTAGAGTAGACCGACGAGGGCGTCGGTTTCCAAAGAGGGCGGTAATGTTACAATCCCACATTGGTTGCACAAGAGATTGTGCAATGGTACTTAAGTGCAAGGGTTCTCCACCTAATAGACTAGTCTTTTGGATTGGCTCTTCCCTTGAGCTCAAGTTCCTAACATTTTTCGCAAATGGCCACTCTTATCCCACCCAAAGGCGACCAAGTCCAGCTATGGAAATGTCAAAGGTATAACATTGTACAACATTCAAACTTTTTATATATCAACTCACATGGTTAAATAATGTGACGCCAGACATGAGATTCAATTCAAATCCAAAGCTCTCCACAATTTCTAATCATACTTTTTCCAGTGGCTTACAATGATGAGGATGACATTGCCACGTACACAATGAAGGCGATAAACGACCCCAGAACGTTGAACAAGACGGTGTACATCAGGCCGCCTGAGAATGTTATCACGCAGCGGGAGCTGGTGGAGATGTGGGAAAAGCTTGTTGGGAAAAAGTTTGAAAAGGTCAGCTTACCTGAAGACCAATTCCTGGCACAACTCAAAGGTAATGTATTAAATATATACACTAAGCATTATTAGCATTTAGAGTTTAGAGTGAGTAGTTTGTAAACCAACTTTTGTTTTATTTTTTATTTTTAATTAAATATAAATTACAATGGACATATTTAGAATTTTGATCGTAAAAATTGTTAAAATTCGACTCTCGCTCTCTTTCTGTAAACTAACCGTTGGCAATTATATAGCGTCTTCATCATGACAATGACTGATGGCTAGTGCTATTAATGGGTTTGTTTATTCAGGTATAGACTTCGTGTCGCAACGTGGGCATTTCTACCATTGTTTCTATGAGGGCTCAACAGCCAACTTCGACATTAGGCAGGTGGGTGGAGAGGAGGCATCAGAGCTGTATCCGGAGGTTACATACACGAGGATGACTGATTACCTAAAGAGATATCTCTGAAAGAGAGATATTTATTTTATTTTCATTCTATTTTAATTAAAATTTTATTATATCATAATTATTGAAAATTGCAGTCGACAAACTGAATAACATCTCATCTCATGATGATAAGTAAGTTTGTATCCATCCAAAATAAAAACTATTACAAATTTATTTTTACCGTGCTTTTTTCTTTTACAATGTTTCTTATAATCAAAGGTGGTAAAAAATTTCATATAAGTGTTGTAATTGAATTTGGAATCTATTACTGCGCTTGAATTAGAAAATGTGATAAAAGTTAATAATATGATATCATGTTTATAATCTTCAAGTTTGGCAATAGGTGTCCACACATCTTTGGGAGGAAATGTATTATCAACTTTAAAGCTTCGAAGTATGGAATTAGGTATTCACCAAAACGGCTACGCATTGGTTGGATACTTATTACCACGTTTATAAGCTTTAAGCGTGGTAACAAGTATTAAATTATTATTTTTTTACTTTTTCACATTTACATAACAAATGTATAAATAAATAATGATTAAATTTATCAAAAATTATATTCAAATGTAAAACATAAATTTGTAACTATTAAATTCAAAACTATGAAACTAATCTTTTTATAAATCCACACATCTTAAACCCTCCTATATATAGTTTTTTAATGTTATATTAATTTTACATTCACAAATAGTTATTATAAAGAAATAAATAATTTAATTTTTTATAAAAACTAATTATGCCAGAAAACTCATTAACAAATTCGAAAATTAGACCATAAATTGTAAACCCTAAATCCTAAATCATACACTCTATATATTGCACTAGGTCAATACGATATGTATGGAGAGCCTAATATCAAGTTATTAATCATTTCTGTTAATATAGTTGGATCTACACTCAAAACTAATTGACAATGAGTGGGAGAGCCTAACTATATATCAGGATCATCTGAGAGTATGTAAAGGGCGATGTGGGATAGTCACTGCTCAACACCCACCCTTACTTGCAAGAGCCTCTGATAAAGACGGTAAATGAGAGACCTCGTACGGAGAACGATAACCGTCACTGACATATAAACTGTAATCAAATAATTAATTTAAATTTTTAATCTAAAACATAAAATTTAATCAACCAAATTTAAATCCTAAACAACAAACCTCATACCCCAAATTCATAGCCCCTTAAACAATTCTGTGAATGAAATATTTAAGAGTAAATTAATCATATTAACACACTTGTACCCATAAGCATGATAATATATATACTTATATTTATTACCATGCTTACGGTTATGAGTGTGATAACAAATCATATATATTGTCACGCTTGTGCTGATAAGCGTGTGTGGTAACAGATAATGTCTATTATCACGTTTTATGGGTACAATTGTGGTCATGAATTTATCCAACAACCGTCCACAAATCGATCACGAATTTTATCAACGGCTCAAAATTTACCCTATCTTAACCTATACTTTACCATTCCTCTTTCAGATTAATCTTTGGCCGAACATGAATTGGTAAGTTTCTTCATTCATGGTTGATTTTGTTACTGTTGTTCATATTCATTTTTAATTTGTTCGATCTTTTGCTACATGTGTTGTTGCTTTCCAAATAAGAAGTGTGGTGATACCGTGTTTGGTGCTTGGTGTTTGACTGGGGGAGAAGACGAATTGGTTAGGTTATTGCTAAACCAATTACTTTTGTTCCAATGTTGTTTAGATTTTATGTCTGGTGTTGTTGTTTTAGTTCGGCTTGGTTAGTTGCTGCTGTTAGTATGAAGAAATATTTGATTTTAGTTGTACCGGATTGAATTTTTGATTTTAGTAAAAAATTGCTTAGTTACTTTAGTTGAAATAGATTGAGTCATTGATTTTACTAGAAAATTGCTTAGTTGCTATAGTTGAAATAGATTGAATCAATGATTTTAGTAGAAAATTTTTCAGTTGCTCCTACTGTTATTAAAATAAGTGATTTTAGTAGAATTAGATAGAGTGTTATATATAATTAATTAAATAATAAAATGTATTTTTATAGTAGTAGAATTAGAATATATAATTTGAAAATATCAATTTAAAGTCTTATAATTTCACGTATGAAAATTTGAAAAATGAGTATAAAATTTGTATTAATGATATTTATATGTTTAGTTTTTAATTATTTACTAGTTTAATGTTTAAATGAAATTAACAGTACTGTTAGATGTCAATTATTTCAATGAAAACTTCTTTGATTTTATCAGCCTCAACAAGAAACAGCTTGCAAATCGGCTTACGAATCCTCTTCCTCTTTCTCTCTTCACTGAGTAAGTTCGGCGTACATAATTTTTATCGCGCCATACATGAGGGGGAAGGACTGTTTCTTTGCAAGATGGGAGACTTAACAGAGGAACAAGACGGCGTCGCTCTGTCAAAGGCGCCAAGAATTAGAAATAAAGAATGAAGCGATGATGTTGCTGTGCAAGAAAGTTTTACGCGCCTCTGTTTAACAAAGATCAAAACGGTGTCATTTTGATATGTAATCTTTAGACGAGTCTATCATTTATATATATCTATATAAAGGGTGGATCAGTTGAAAACCTCCTTAAGTTGAGAACTTTGTGGACAAATGTGGACCAATCATTTTCTGTATAAAACGACCGTGTTTTGATCATTATAAATCTATTTTTATAACTTCATTTATTATATCAATAACTAATTTTGGTAACGATTTATTTTAATTAACCTGATATTAAATGAGAGTCAATTACTCAAATTGATTTTGTCTCTCTCCTGCCAATCACATATTTATTTCCCTCTCATCCTCATTTCTTTTCGCTAAAAAAATCCTACCACGAACATCTCACTCAGAACAAACTTCACTGCTTTTTCGATCTGAGCTTGCGAGTTCCTTCGTCAGGCCAATCCGAGCGCCGTCGTCGTCTTCAATTTCAATCCACAAGCATCAAAGATTCTAGCTCTACGCATCCCAATCTAATTTCATCAACTGGGTAAGTCAATTCTTGTCTTGTTTCACTAAATTTGATGTGTTTAGGGGCACTTTTCTGACCTGAGTGTGTCGATTTTTAAGATAAAGTTCTTCTTTCATGATTTTTAGTAGGTGGGAGTCTAAGGCTGTTGGGAGTCTAGGGCCGTGATTTTTGGTGGGAGTCTAGGACTGTTCACAATTGCAGGTTCACTGTTGGGGGTTTAGGGTTGTGATTTTTGGTGGGTGTAGTTAAATGCCTAGGCATAATTGGGAATCAATGGATCTAATTTGCAGGTTCAACTGGGTTTAGGGCATAAAAAAACAGATAATTCGTGGCTTGTCCATTGAAATGGTTTTGATTTATGTGAACGGTGTTATGTACATATTCGTGAGTTTGGTTTTGATTTATAGATTTTGTAACCTTGTGGATAGATTATTTCCCCTAGGTTTTCATTAATTCTGAGAGGCTAAACTGAGATGTTGTGGATTGATTTTCAGGCGAAGAAATCGAAAGAATCGTCAAGTTGGGTAGTGTTCACCGACTGGATCTATTTGATTTTTTGGTAGCGCACATGAGTTTGGTGAACAAATGTTCACCATTTTAATTATTTTGAACAAGTTTGAATGTACAGAACGAGTGGAGTTTCGACAGTGAACATTTTGTAATCTATATTATGTTCACCATTTTTTGTATATATTTTGAATGGTGAACATGCTCATAAATTTTGGAAATTAGTGTTTTTTAATTTTTTATGAATTTGAATAATTGTTTTTGACAGTGAACATCAGTTCACTGCAGATGTTCACTATCCAAACCTCCAAAATCCAGATAATTAGAATAAAAAATTAAAAAAATCAATAAATTAAAAAAAATCTCATATGATATGTAAATTTATCTCATATAATTAATGAAGTATAACAAATAAATTTTTAAAAGAAAATCATACAACTAATACATTGTTGTTTCATGTAAAAAATGATTGGTCCAGAATTGTCCACAACGGTTCTCAATGTAAGGAGGTTCTCAACGGATCCTTCCCCTATATATATATATATATATATATATATATATGGGGCGGATCAGGTGAAAACCACTTTGGATTTGTAAACTGTGAACTATTAATATCCATTGATTTTGTTTCATCCAACGGATTATGATTTATTTAGTTTTAATTAAATAATATCTGATTTTATCTTTAATAAATTCAGTTAAATTTTTTTCCCTAAATATGCGCTTATGCTTATCTACAACAAATAATTAATTATCTCTTTTATCTCTCCAGAATATTTTTTCTTCCTTTATTTGCTCTCTTGTCAATCAATATTTTTAATTTAATTCCGTATATACACGAATTTATTCACCGTCTTCTCTAATCTTCATGTCGTAGTGGATATTTCTGTATCAAACTCGAGTAACTCAAATTTTCATGCATCAGTTTTCATGTCGGAAGGCACAACAAAGCGATGAATAAGAATCAGGTCTCTCTCAGTCCACCAGTAAACTTTAGATTTAGAAACATCAATTGTCTTTGGTAAAACAATTTCAGTGCTTTGTCCTTGTTTGGATAACGATGAAGTTTATTATCCATACAATCACCAATTGTGGAGGATCTCAGACAGATCTCCCGTCTTTATTTTTTAGGTGCATGAATTCCAGGGTTTGATGGTGCACGTCCACATTTGTTGATTTTTCTAATGGTGCACGTCTGAATTTTGGTGCATATTTTTCCAAGAATCAAACAAATAGTGCACTATCTCAAGTTTGGAAACAACTCACCATAAAATCATATTAATTGAACATTTTATCAAAAATAACCATAAAAGAAATAGAAATCAAATTATGCACCCCGCGATTTCAATTGTGCACCAAAAATCAAATTGTACACCGAGATTGAATTGTGCACCAGCGCACCACTATGTAATTGTGCACCAAAATATATAAAAGGTGTTATGTGCATTAAAAATGATAAAAAAATACTATATCAAAGAAATTAAATCGTAAAAACAGAAGAAAAAAAATCAAACAGCAAATCTAACAGGAGAAAGAGAAAAAAAATCAGATGTTTGACTCCTTATTTAATGGAGAAGTCATGCAACAAATCCAACAATGCATAAATAATGATTTCATTATCTTTTAAAAATCAGATAATAAATTTACAAAAAAATTACAATCGTCAGATGGAATATGAATCAATGATCAAGAATGGTTCACAGTTTACAAATCCAAAATGGTTTTCACTGGATCCACCCATATATATATATATATATATATATATATATATATATATATATATATATAGGGTGGATCAGTTGAAAACCTCCTTAAATTGAGAACCGTTGTGGACAAACATGGACCAATCATTATTTACATGAAACAACAATGTATTAATTATATGACTTTTTTTTGAGTTTATTTATTAGTCTTTATTAATTAGATGAGATTGATTTTTTATTTATTATGAAACAGATTTACTTGACATTTTGAAATTTCGTTTTGTATTTAATTTACCGGATTTTTTTTGTCTAGATTCGTTTTCTAATTTACAGATTTTTTAGGAATATGAATAGTGAACATTTTTCGGACTATATTTTTTATATTTTTATAATTTTTTTGAACAGTGAACGTCCATGTGGTGAACATATTGCAACAGTGAACCTAAGTGGTGAACATATTGAATAGTGATTTAAGCAGTGAACCTCATGTTCACTATTCATATTCCTCAAAAATCTTTAAATTAGAAAAAGAATCTAGAAAAAAAATCCGGTAAATTAAATACAAAACGTAATCTCAAAATGGCAAGTAAATCTGTTTCATAATAAATAAAAAATGAATCTCATATAATTAATAAAGAATAATAAATAAACTCAAAAAACAAAACCATATAATTAGTACATTGTTGTTTCATGTAAAATGATTCTCAACTTAAGGAGGTTGTCAACGAATCCCTCCCTTATATATATATAATATATATATAGGATGGATCAGTTGTGAACACTTACATTGAGGATATATTGTGGACAAATATGGATCAATTATTCTTTATATAAAACGAGTGTGTTTTGATGATTTATTCCTTTTTAAATTTGATTCTATCCTTTTGATAAAGTATATCTTAAATTGGTTCCATAAATCACTCAAATTTATTTCACTTATCTTAAATGTATATGTATTTGTTACTAATGTGTCACCCCATCGTCACAATTTCAAACCTAATCCTTTTTTTCTTAGTTTCATTTCACTTTTATTTTATATTTTGAGTTGCCTTGGATTGTTTCATGTGATAGTGAATATGTGACACTGAACAGTAAACATGCTTCTGAGACGACACTGAACATATGACAGTGAACATGCTTCTGAGACGACAGTAAACATGCTTCTGAGATGACAGTGAACATGTGATAGTGAACATACTTTTGAGATGACAGTGAACACGCTTCTGAGAAGGCAATGAACAGTGCACATGATTGGAGTTTCTAGGTTTATATTAGATATGAATTTTTTTTGTTATATATTTTATTGTATATATCACCAGTTTTGTAATCATTCAATCTCTGAATTTTTACTAAATATTTTTGTGTGCACACATGTGATTCACTGTACACGCACACATATTATACACTAAAGTGAAATTAAGAAAATCAATATAGAATGACATTGTTTTAGCATTTTGAGTATAATAAATCAAAATACATTATGTGCACCATATAATATGTGATGGTAACTAGGATAAACAAATCTAGCATTTTTCGCAGAAAAATTTTGAAAACAAAAATCTTTATTTTTAATGATAAAAATGTAAAATATGATCTAAAAACAAAAAATTTAAACACTATTTTTAATAACACTTATTAAATATAGAACATAATTGCACATTTTCATATTTGTCACATTAATGAATTTTGGATAATTAATAAAGCATAATAAATAAACTTAAAAAGAAACAAAATGACTGGTACTGAATCGTTCACTATTTATTCACAACTTAAGTGTTCACAATGGATCTCTCGGATTTGGATCAGTTGTGAACAATTTAGTTGTGAACATTTTGTGAATGAATATTGACCAATCAAATTTAAAATTCAAATGATTGCATTTTACTCTTGATCTCCTTATCGTCCAATCAAATTTAAAATTCAAATGATTGCCTTTTACTTCTGATTTCCTTATTAATTATAGTATAATCTTATCAATTAAATATTTGCACAAATCACTCAACCGTCCAACTCACTCTAGACGATAACACTACGTATCAATTTTTTTTCTCTTCATATGAACGCCTCTTGTCACAACACCCGTCGATTAAGCACGCCTCTCATCGGATTGAGCATTTCTCGATCTGGGAAGGACTGGGATCTGGAGAGGCACGGATCCGAGAAGGTGCGGACTTGTGTTTCTCAACGTGACGCCGGTTAGACTGCGGTGGGTGGTGGTGGATGTGGTAAGCAAGTGGTACAAAGACAGGGGAGATGAAGAGGTGGACGTGAGATTTGACGGCAGGTGGGACTAGAGGAGATGAAGCGGGACGAAGGGTTGATAGGGTTTGAGTCATTCAGCTAACCACGGCCGTCTGTGGTGAGGGTCAGGGACGACAATCTTCACCCATAAAACCCCCAATCTTTCAAAACCTAATTCCAACAAGTTCATCCGCAAACGCTCGCTGAATGTGTCAATCAGCATGGAGGTCGGAATAGAAGTGATGGACATGAAGTTGGGGGTGATGAGTTAATTTGAGGCTGAGGGAAAGGTTGGGGGGTTGGTCGCGGTTGCTGGAATACCATTGGTCAGGGATTATTTGTTCTTGGCTATTGGATTGGCTATCTATTTGGTTTGGGAGAAGTGTGCCAGATTTTCTTGTGCCACTTTGTGTGATAGCTTGAAAGTTAAATATGTGCCTTTTGTTTTTTTTTCTACTGTTAACAAGCGACTTTTGATTTTTGATAGTGAACATGTGCCTGCAGTTTTTTGTGGTGAACATGCGACTTCTGTGTTTTAACAGTGAACATGTGTCTAAATTTTTTTAGTATTGAAAGTGTGACTTCTGAGTTTTAACAGTGAACATGTGCCTGCAGATTTTTTCTGCAGTGAACGTGTGATTTTTGAGTTTTGACATTGAACGTATGTCTGCATTTTTTCTCTACAGTGAACATGCGACCACTGAGTTTTGACAGTGAATATGTACCTATTGTTTCTGTCTGCAGTGACATGCCACTTTTGAGTTTCAACGGTGAACATTTGCCTACAATTTTTGATGGCAAACGTGAGAAGAATGAACACTGTCTGCAAATGTTTTTAGAAGTGAACATACGGGTGCAGTTTTTAGCAGTGAACATGTGTCTGTAATTTTTGATAGTGAACATGTGAAGGGTAATTATTTTAGCTGTAGTTTTTAACAGTGAATATTTGCCTGCAATTCTTAATGGTGAATATTTGTTTGCAATTTTTTGACAGTGAACATGTATGCAGTTTTGATAGTCAACATTTGTCTACAGTTTTTGACAGTAAACATGTAATTTTTTGATATTGAATAAAGATAAAAAATTTCTAGCACTACACATATATACATTTTTGCAGTTTTTTTACTGTGAACATGATGTGCACCAGATAATATGGAAAGGTGAACAGTGATAAAAAAATAGCATTTTTTGTTCAAAATTTAAACAATTTTTTGTATTAATGATAAAAAAGAAAATATGAAATAAAAATAAGATATAAAAAATCAAAGATCCATTTCACCGTTTATAATAATTTGCATCATTAATTATAGAGAATATCAGATAATTAATAAGCATAATAAATAACTAAAACGTAAATAAAATGATTGGTTCAGAATCGTCCGCAATTTGTTCACAGCATAATTGTTCACAACGGATCCCTCCCCTATATATATATGTGTCTTTTATATTGATTGAGATGAGTTTTGTTGATCAATAGAGCGAGGTTCTATTTAGCTTGGTGTTCTATCTCTTTATGGCCCTAAACAAGCTTTAAGGCAGTGGTTTCAGAAGTTTTCTTCAGCTTTAACATAGTATGGCTTCCTCCAATGTCCTGTTGATCATTCTCTCTTCACCAAGGCAACTGATTCCAACTTCACAGTGTTACTTGTTTATGTACACGACATACTTGTGGCTGGATCTTTCTCATCTATGATCGTTGATCTCAACGAATATCATGCTACTTGTTTTCTTATTAAAGATCCAGGTCCATTACAGTACTTCCTAGGCATTGAGTTAGCTCATTCTCCTGAAGATCTGTCTCTCAATCAACCCACGTATACTCTTAAAATACTAAAGGATACTAGCTTATTGGCAGCAAAACCATCATTTATTCCTATGGATCTTCAAAAGAAATTGGGCATTATACAAACTTCTTTATTGACTCAACCTGAGCAGTATCGTAGGTTAGTTGGTCAGCTAGTTTATCTGATAATTTCTAGACCTGATATCTCTTATGATGTTCGTCACTTAAGCCAGTACCTATCTGGCTACTGCATCTTTCTTGGCCACCCCAGTATCCTTGAAATGTAAGAAGCAGGTTACTATTTCTCGATCCTCAGCTGAAGCGGAATATAGAGAGGTTGGCCAACGTTACATGTGAAGTCAGTTGGCTTCTTCATCTTCTTGAAAGTCTTCAGGTCTTTGGTCTTACTTCCGTCTCAGTTCATTACGACAGCAAGTCCGCCATTGCGATTGCCCATATATAATCTGATTTTTCATGAACTGACAAATCATATTGAGATAGATTGTCATATAGTTTGGGACAAGGTTTTAAATCGGGGTCACATCTCTCTTCAACATCTCTTCTCGACTCATCAGCTTGCCGACCTGCTTACGAAGCCTCTTCCTTCTTCCTCCTTTTTCTCTTTCAGTCTCAATAGGAAAAAGCAGCATTTCTATGCAAGGCGGGAGACTTAACACATGAGCAAGAAGACGCCGCTTTGTCAAAGGCACCAAGAGGCTGTGCAGGGAAATCTTACGCGCATCTATTTGAACAAAGATCAAAACGGTGTCGTTTTGATTTGTAATCTTCAGACGGGTCTGTCTTCTTCTCGGCTCTATATATTTATATATATACCTCTCTGTATTGACTGAGATGAATTTTATTGATCAATAAACAGAGGTTCTATTTAGCTTGGTGTTCTATCTCTAGA
>NQLW01000053.1:4836566-4857061 GCA_002312845.1 Kalanchoe fedtschenkoi | reverse complement strand
CCACTCATTTCCCCTAAATCAAACAGAAACCAAGAGTCCACTTTTCTCTCGTCATATTAATTATTTACTTGAATCGATTCATCATCGGCCACTTGTTGGCACGACCCGAGTCGCTTTCCCGAGGAAGTTTACATTGTAATGTAAGTTGAGGTAGATGGATATGCATAACATGGACCCCATTACCTCTTTCCTCAACAACCCCACTAGGAACCACCAGGGGGTTTTGGTTTGCATTTCTTTTGATTTACTTTCTCGGTTCTCTTTTAAATGTCACTTAACCGAATTTTTTTGTCCACTTTTACTTGTCGCTTAACAATTTTCAATGCGTATTTAATGTCAACAACTACCTTAAAATGTCAAACATTAATCACTTCATTATCATATTCAATGAAAAATACATTTCCCACCAATAATCATATACCAATTTTACTTTTTGCACGAATTTTTTTATAAAAACATTAACCACTCATTCATTAAATTTGTTCAACCGATAGCATTAACTTCATCTTAATCTACTCAAATTAACCTTAAACGACATGTAATAGAGGACGGAGGGAGTACATACTATGGAGTATATTAATTTTTTTTGGGTGGTTACATATCTGTTGGCGTTTTTACTCACTACGAGTCAGTTCACGCACATTTACAATGGATAAAAACACAAATGTGATATCATCGAGATTCGAACTCATGATTTAAAGTGCTTAGACAACACTCAAATCATTGAGTCAACACCTTATTAAAGAATATATTGATTAATGTACATATAATCTTTGATTAAAGATATGAGATAGGGTATTCATGTTGGTCACCACCCTATAATCCGTTTGATTATAGAGTCAAATCTCAATTACATATATTACGAATCAAATTCAAAAATTTGGGAAATAAGAGATGCTAAGCAAGTTCGTAGTCATCCAAAACAAGATGGTTTTTGGTGTAAAAGATAGTGATTTTGGAGTAAAACAAAGTGATTTTTATTTTAGATATACTGTTTAAGTTTAATTTTACATGTGACAGACGATAATTAATGACTGAAATTCAAAACTGTGTAATATTAAATTGGCTATAAATAGTTACATGATCACATTCCGAATTATTCTAAAGAGAAAAGGCTTCCAAGTTATTTCGGAGAAAACTCCTCTTAAGAGATAAGGTACTTAAAAACAAAATATATTTTTTTCAAATATAAATTTTTAATTATTTACTAAAGTCAATATAATAATATTTATGATTTTAATATTATTGAAATAGATGTTAAAGAATGCAAAATTCAATCCCCCTGGAAACACACGGTAACAGACATTTTCTATTTTCCTAATGAAAGTCTTACTTTGAGCTGGCCATTATGTCAACATCGAACAATACATGTTCATAAATCAAGCTTTGGATTCCTTCCCTGGCAACAAATAACATGTTTTTTTCTTCTAAAATATATATTTGTCTTCGATTAGTTGTCACCATTTTCATTGCCGTTGACGATGAAATCCATCACATGTAGTGCGTTTTAAACCAGTGAGTGATTCTTTGATGGGCTATTTCACCATGGATGGATAATTTATGCATGTGACTTGTTCTTCGTTGACATGTGTGACCAATTCAAGAAGGCCCATCTGTTTCATCATACTGAAATTAACCTTCAACTATATTTGTGGTGCAAGTGGGCAACATGTACATAAAAGTCCAGCTAGGAGTATTTAGTAGTAGCATGAGGGCCTAACTGTAAGAACTTATCCAACCTAAAAGCTTATATATTCAGCCATGCATCCTTGAAGCTGATTAATTCCCTTAAGAAAAGATAGCATCAGACTAAAAATATGGGAGTTTCAGAAGGCAGGAGCAATACCAGAGTTCTGGTGGTGGGAGGGACTGGCTACATGGGGAAGAGGATAGTGAAGGCCAGCCTGGCTCAAGGCTATGAAACCTACGTCCTCCAGCGTAGGGAGATCGGCCTTGACATCGACAAGCTTCAGATGCTGCTCTCCTTCAAGCAAGACGGGGCTCATCTTGTGGACGGCTCGTTTTCCGATCATCAGAGTCTGGTTGAGGCCGTGAAGCTGGTGGATGTCGTGATCTGCACCATGTCTGGGGTCCATTTCAGGAGTCACAACATTTTGCTGCAGCTCAAGCTGGTTGATGCCATCAAGGAGGCTGGAAATGTTAAAGTATGAGACATAAACATCTATACTCTTTAACATATATCTATTAGGGTGATGAATAATATTTGGGTACTTAAATGATTATATATTTATCACAGCGGTTCTTGCCATCGGAATTTGGCATGGATCCGGCGCTCCTCGGGCATGCCATCGAGCCAGGGAGAGTGACATTCGATGAGAAGATGACGGTGAGGAGAGCGATAGAAGAAGCTAACATCCCATTCACTTACATTTCTGCCAACTGTTTTGCCGGTTACTTTGTCGGAAACCTTTCGCAAATGGGCACTCTTATCCCACCCAAGGGCGACCAAGTCCAGCTCTATGCAGATGGAACTGTCAAAGGTACAACATTGTACAACATTCGAACCTTTTATGACATCCGACATGAAATTCAATTCAAATCCAAGGCTCTTCAAAGTTTCTAATAATACTTTGTCATTTCAGTTGCTTACAACGATGAGGATGACATCGCCACGTACACGGTGAAGACGATAAGCGACCCCCGAACGTTGAACAAGACGGTGTACATCAGGCCGCCAGAGAATGTTATCACACAGCGGGAGCTGGTGGGGATGTGGGAGAAACTTGCTGGAAAAGAGTTCGAAAAGGTCAACTTCCCTGAAGACCAATTCCTGGAACAACTCAAAGGTAATAATGTATTAGACATACTCCCTCTTTCCTCTTTTACATGTCACTTAACCGAATTTTTTTGTCCACTTTTACTTGTCACTTATCAATTTTCAATGCGTATTTAATATCTACAACTACCTTAAAATGTCAAACATTAATCACTTCATTATCATAATCAATAAAGAATACATTCCTCTCCAATAATCATCTACCAATTTTACTTTTTACACGAACTTTTTCAAAAAAATGTTAACCACCTACCTATTAAATTTGTTCAACCGCTAGCATTAACTTCACCTTAATCTACTCAAATTAACCGTAAACGACATGTATTAGAGGACGGAGGGAGTATACACTAAGCATTACTAGCATTTAATTAGATTAGATTTGAGAGTGATTAGTTTGTCAATCAACCGTTAGCAATTATAGCACGTCTTGATTATGACAATGATGTAAGATCATGGCTATATAATTGATAGCTAATGCCTAATGGATTTGTATATTCAGGTCAGGACTACGTGGCGCAAGTGGGGCGTGGGCATTTCTACCATTGTTTCTATGAGGGCTCTACGGCCAACTTCGACATTGGGGAGGTGGGTGGAGAAGAGGCATCGGAGCTATATCCGGAGGTTTCATACACGAGGATGACTGATTACCTAAAGAGATATATCTGAAAGAGAGATGAGAGGATCTATTAACATTAGGAGTGAAGTCAACGGAAGGTGCTGAGTGGTTCTTGGTGTGAGTTTTACTCATGTTGTTTTTATCAATATTTGTGTATTATTAGATATCTTGGAATGCAACAAATGAATTAATCATGTCTGTGGACCATTTCGTGGTAATAAAAACTGTCTTTTCAAAAAAAATATATATGTGTTATAGGGTTGGTCCAGAAGAAATGGAAGCCCTGTGCATAAGGTTTGAGGCTTTTTTCTCTGGACATGTGTCTATGCGAATTTGGAGACCTCACCCATTAGAATTTGAAGGCATTTTCCTTAAAAGAATTTGAAGGCTCGAGTCCCGGTGCGGCCGCTCCGCTTGCATTGGGCCAGGGCCGTCTCTGATGTATTATACCTAGTGGATTAGGTAAATTGATGTTAAGTATTGGTCACCATGTGGTCCGCTCACGTCTTTTGCATAGTTGGAGGGGAAATTTGAGATGGATTTTGAATTATTGCCGCTTACTCAATTACGGTCAGAACTATTACGATTGTCAAAAAAGGTGCGATGAAAAAAAATTGGACTGATTTTGTAAAATAAAATTTATCAATATATTCATAAACTAATATTATTATGAGACTTAGATTTGTGTGTGAAAATTATGTCATTTAGCTATCAAAATAAATTATGTTGTTTTGCGCACATAAAAAATGACGGTCTTTTGATAACCAAACGAAGTAATTTTTCGCAGACAAATTTAAGTCTTATATTATTATTAGTTTATGAATGTAATGGTAAATTTTATTTTAGAAAATTAATCTAGTTTTTATTTCATCACACCTTTTTTAGAAATCGTGGTAGTTCAGACCGTAATTGAATAAGCGGCGGTAGTTCAGGGCCCCTTTTGGGTTTTTTCCCTAGTCTAAGTAACACTAGGCTCGGAAAATTTATGGGGAATGAAATTTGAGAGAAAATATGAATGAAATTTTTATTTGGTTTGGGGATGAAAATTTAAATGGAAAGTTATATAAAAATATGAAAGTAAATTTGTTTAATTTAAAGAATGTTTTAATATTTTCTCCAAAACATTTCACCTCTAACCAAATAAGGAAAAATAAAATGAATTTCATGTGAATTTCGTTTTCTCTAAAATTTATTAGTTGCTATCCAATACCAAGAGTTCTAATATATAAATGGCAAGTTAATTTTCGACTAATTCGTGTCTTCATTTTGAAGAAACAAAGCATGTCTTTCGAAAATATTAAAGAATATGTTCAAAACTCTCAATCATCGTCCACGAGTCAAAATCCATTCACAATTTTACCATAACTCTGTTTCATTCCTAAAAAGACAAAGAAAATTTTTCTAAAAAACATGAGTGGGACTCAAATGCCAAACAATTTTCAATATACCAGATACTAAAACATGAAGGAGAAGCAAAGGAGAAGAATTTCAAGAAATTGGCTTAGCAAAAGAAAAAAAAACATGCGAAATCGATCAATTACGAAGAAGCAATTGGAGAATTGTCATAGAGGTAGATTTGGAGGGGTCGCTATAATTTTTTAGTGAACGAAAAGCATAGTTATTAAAACCGGACCAGATTGATTGATTCAAACGGTAAAACAGTGAATCAGTGATTGGTTCGGTCTGATAAATAGTACCACCCTGCATAGTAAATCGGGTTCAAACAAATTGAACTGGTCAAAACTTGGGACTACAGTCTAAACCGGTTCAATACTTTATAAATACATAAACTATCCTAATTAATAAAGATTATAATAATAAATCAATTGATAAATAAAAAATTTAAGTGTTAATGTGCCAATTATGAATCGATCCCTGGTTTTAGCCAATCTACCATTAAGCCACTTCAATTTTCATATCAATTCGTGTTGCAGTTTATATCTATATTGAAAGTTCTGTCTAATTAGATCATCAGATAAATTAAGAACCAAAATTTGCACCGGTTTAATTTCGATCTGGTTCTGATAATTATGAGTAAGACTAAATGACAAAACACTTATATTAATCCGTTAATTATATTAATTAAAGTGTGTTTTAATATAATATTGCTGAACGCGTTTCATTAGTTTCAACTATTTCGATTATTCTTGATGATTTGAACAAATCTCCTGACGGTTGACAAAACACTCACAGCACGATTTTCTAGTGAGATACAAAATAAAAATAAAGTCACCAGGACCGCAGGACGTGTTCACATCATGCTTAATTTATATTGGAAAATCGATCCTTCGTTGTCATTGTTAATGCTGAAATAATCAAAGTGGAGAGTAGATGGATGTGATGTGACCCATGCACGTTGCTGATTACCACCTTCCTCGACAATCCAAGCTAGTAGCTAATCAACTGAAAGAGGGTTTTTATATTGGATTCGTAGAGTCAAACGATTTTAATTTTATAATGCTTAGCAAGTTTACTCTTAAACGAAATAAGATGGTTTTGGTGTAATACAAGATAGTTTTGAGTAAAAAGAGTGATTTCAATATTAATAAAATCATTCAGTTTGCAAAAATATATCACAGTGGATAGAGTTTTTTTTTTATTTGGCCTCCTTTCAACAATTTTTTTCGAAAATGGCCCTGCATGAGAAAAGTTTTCGGAAATGACCTCCTTTTGGCGAGCCGCTGTTTAAAACGGCGGTTGGGTTGAGAGAAGCCGTTGTTTCAAACAACGGTTCGACTGATATGCTGACTGGACTAGGATTTTAGGGTTTAGGGTTTTAGGGGTTAGGGTAACAGCGGTTGGATTAGATCTAAAAATCGGGCACGGAGTTCTTTTCTTCTTCTTCTTCTCTCCATCACTTAGCAAACCCTAGCGGCGACAGGCGGCGATCCGACTAGGCGACGACGGCGATCAACAGGGCTTGTGGATCTGATGGGGTTACAGCTCTTCAGTGTGTTGCGGCTGGAGGTTCCTATTTGGCTCTCGAGGTGACAAAGTGCTTGGTTGGTGCGTCTGCAAATATCAACTCTCTCGATGCTAAAGGGAACAAGCCTGTTGACTTGATTGCTCCATGCTTGAAGACTGCTCGGTTTTCTAAAAGGAAGTTGTTGGAGATGTTGCTTAAAGGAATTAGTATAACTGGTGATGAGATTGACCGTGAAGTAGAGCAGCAGGTGATCACGCCTCGGTTGCCTGAATTCGACAACAAACCGCCGTTTCAAACAGCGGTTTGTCCACCTGTCTAGCCCAGTCAGCACATCAGTCGAATCGTTGTTTGAAACAGCGGCTGGCCTCAACCCAACCGCCGTTTCAAACAGCGGCTTGCCAAAAGGAGGCCATTTCCGAAAACTTTTCTCATGCAAGGCTATTTTCGAAAAAAATTATTGAAAGGAGGCCAAATAAAAAAAAAACTCCGGTGGATAATTGACAGTTGAAAATCAAAATTACATCGTTTCAGAATCCCAATACATGGTATTTTTAAAGTTTTATTTATTTGTTGAAGTGGTTGGATAAGCTTCCTTTCTTATTTTATGTTTTGATAATTTGAATTCAAATTGTTTTAAATTCGAATTAATGATCCACTACCTTATATATTTACTATACATGAATATACATGTTATGATATATAAATTATAGGGTTAAAATCCAAAAAAAATCATGAATTATCACCATTTAGCTAATTGCGGTCCGAACTATCACGATTTCTAAAAATGATGCGATAAAAAAAATTGAACTGATTTTCTAAAATAATTTGTCATTACATTCCTAAACTAATATTATTATAAGACTCATATTTGTGTGCAAAAATTACTTCATTTGGTTATCAAAATAAATAATATCATTTTACTCACATAAAGAAAACGACGTCTTTTCATACTAAATCATCCATAATTCTCAATAAATTTAATAAGATCAATTATATTTAAGAAATCAAACAAAGTGTTCTTAAGCATCACGCAAAATAAGTCCAATTTTTTTTTTCAACGCACCATTTTTGTAAATCATGATAGTTAGAACCGCAATTGGATAAGCGGTGATAATTCAGAGACCCTTTTGAGTTTTTTCCCTAAATTATATACTCAAACGATCAAAATGACATTGTTGATTGATGTTTATGGTTTTAAGATTTAGGATTTTAGTTTTTTAGGGTTCTTGGATTTTGCTTTTTTAAAATTATCTTAAATTTTAAAGAATTAGGGTTCACGTTGTTTTTAGGGGTTTTGAATATTCTAAAAACACTACAAATATAAAATTTTAAAACTCAAAAATATTAAAATTCCTAAATTTTTAAAATTCTAAAAGTCAGAAAATTATCTAAATGACATCACTTTAGCCGGCAAAGTAGATAACTTATTATAATGGCAGGGTATATTCGTCAAACTCTTCACTTAATAATAATTATAAATAAAATTTCAGATTTATCAGTGAACCCTCCGTGAAAGAGAGTTAAAATAATTTGTTTCCTTGGATTAAGGACTTCCTGTTTTCTGAAAATAATTATTGAGAATATTTTTTTAATATGGTTTACTTTTTCAGAAAATGTTGATCCATTTATAAATTATTGATTACACTTGGACTTTTAAATTAATCGAGATGAATTAATTAAATTGATATATGAACAAAATGCATCATTTCGATCCCTTGACTTCTTCATTTACATATTAAACCCCGCAGCCGCGCTCTACACCACCGAATCGCATTACCGCACTCCGTTCCTGGCTTGTGCCTTGGCCTCAACATTCCACAGTAATTGATGTCTGGATCTGAAATGTGCCGGGAAGAGGTGGGCGAGGCGCAATCGTTTACATTTTTTTTTTAATAGTTCGAACCGCAAATGAAGAGGAGAGGCTGATTTGAGACATTTTAGAATTTTTTTATCAACACACAAAAATAAGAAAAAATATTAAAAATGATATAAATTACCACACTCATCAATATCTAATCATGGTCAGAACTACTACCATGGTCTTAAAATATGGAGTCAAATGTGAACTTTTACAAAGAAATGCAAATTAAATTTTATTTGACCACGTACTTCACCTATGATGCAGTTAATTGAACCTGAATTAACACTCCTTATCTGATTATTGTTTGAACCGTCATAATTTTCAAACCGGGTGCAAAATGTCACATTTTATAATGGAATGTGCCTTCTATTTCATAATGCGTATTTGTTTTTGCATTATACTATCAAACCATTTGAGAGCTTGAGCACTTTGAAATTCAGAGCAAAGCATTTGAAATGGTAAGATCAGCAATTGTAATGGTGGGCACTTATGTCCCTCGGAGAGCTCCATCGCATGCCATTTTGACGAAAAGTTCCACTGCAAACTTTGTCTCTTACTTGCCATCGTCGGTGTTTTCCTACCGCCACCAACACTTGCTTCCCTAGAATCACTTCATTCCCTTTCAAGGCACTAGTCCCAAAACACTTGCTGAAAAAGATATTCATATGTATTTAACTCGTAAGACTAATTGCCCCATCTCTTTCTTTTCCATCTGAATCATCAAATGTGAAATTCAAAGATTTAACTAATATCTACTCTTTCTCTGTGCTCTAATACATGTCTTTTAAGATTAATTTGAATAGATTAAAGTGATATTAATGCTAGCGGTTGAACAAATTTAATAAGCAGGTGCTTAATAATTTTGTTTTAAAAATTGTGCAATAAGTAAAACTGGTAGATGATTACTGATGAGGAATGAATTTTTTTACTAATTATGATAGAAGTGATTAATGTTTGATGTTTGATGTTTTAAGATTGTCGTTGATATTAAATCTGCTGTGAAAATTGTTAAATGACAGATAAAAGTGGATAAAAAAATTTGGTTAAGCGACATGTAAAAAAGGGCAATGTGAGTATTTCTTTCTAATCTGAATTATCAGATGTGAAATTTCAACTATCATTGATATAGAAATTGAATGGAAGAAGGTTAATTAGGAAGGTGTTGAATACCTCTCCCCTTTTTAAATTGTCTCTCACTAAGCAATGAACCTCGAATTTTTATATTTAAATATAAAAAATTCTAAAAAAACTTGCAAATCATAATTTCCCTATAATTAATTAAACAAGAGGAATACAGAATGAATTTCAAGTCTAACAAAGGTATTGCCTAGTGGCTAAAGGTCTGAATGTGTTGTCTGAACTCACCCGCAATGAGTCACTATCAAAGTGGATGAATGTGCGACCTCTAACCATCGCCGCAAAAAATAAAAATAAAAATGAATTCCATAATAAATTTACTTTCTCTCACATTTCTTTCAGATTGGACTACATATTATTCATGAAAGGCAGCCTTTGAAATCTTTTATCTGAGCAGCTTCGTCAAGGGTTCCTTCAGCAGCTATACTAACACTGGAGACAGCTGAATCATGTTTATGATGATCATGACCATGATGCTCTGAGACAATAATCAGAAAGACATGGTTAATTCGTTAAGTTTTGTCTCCATGTCATTCCAGGTCAGATTGATAGACTAAAGAAATACAAGATTACCAGTTCCAATGCCTTGATTTGGTGATGCACACTGAGGTTCTCTCCTTGGATTTCTGTGTCAATCCCTGGAGATAAATGTAGCAATAAAATTACACTTAGTGAAAATTCAACTCCTGAATCGAGGATGAGAGTGGTACTGCTGAAATTGTAGTTTTTGTGTGTGTTTTCTACGTCATACAATGGAAGAAAAAAATACAAATATCGACAATCGGCTTGATGTGACAATAGGTTACAGTCCTAATGATTTTTCTAATTCTATTGATTGATAAGTTTAAATTGGTGCTTGTCATACACAAATTTATTCCTAACATTTCTTTTGAATTTGAGAACCCAACCCCTTTGGGGCCCGATAAAATTTTGGGGAGGGTTGCCATATAGGTTCGATTGGTAGACCTCTTCTTATTCCACAGACGTGACGCTAAGTTGACATAACTTGGATTTGAATTTGAAACTTAAAGTTCAAGGATTCATTTAATAGTCAGACCAACGACCAACTCAACCATCCGTGATCACATTACTCCCACTAAACTTTGTGTGGTTCATAAGAGATGGTGCGGGTTGAATCTTACTTGCCCAAAGGCATTCATGAGAATTTCTGTGAACTGGTCCTTTGTGCAAACATAACAAGTTTTGACGCTCTTGTCCTCCATTCACTCACGGATGAAATGATAGCGAACGTCAATATTCTTGGAATCTCTACCAATTAGATATCAGGGTATTCCTTTTAACTGTGTATCATCAAAATTCTCATATTGTGACTGGATTATTGAGAACTTAAGTGAAAGAGTTAGATCTTGTGATCTGCTAACAACTTATCTCATGCGGCAGACTTAAGTTTATTAAAGCAATTCTTAGCTTAATGGTTTCTTATTAGTGTCGCATGTTTATCTTGCCAAAAGGAGTGATCAAGGGGGTTAAAAGAATTAGTAGAAACTACTTATGGAATGGTCATCTTGATAAGAAGGCAAACCTAGTGACATGGAAAAAGGTTTGTAAGCCAAAATCTGAAGGAGGTCTGGTATTCCTGACACACAGCTATATAACAAAGTGTTGATTATATATAAAGATTCTCTAGCTTCTTCACCAACAGTCCCGCATAAACTTATTTAGGCAAGGTGGCTCAATTCCATCTCCTTCAACATTGGCTCCTTTTGGAATTTTGAGGTCAAGCCTCATGACCCATGGATTGTCAAGAAGTTATGCAGCTTAAGAGAGGATTTTTACTGCTGCTACGACAGTATCATGCATTGGAAAGGCAACGACAGCGCTTTAAACTGCACCAGATATCCATTCCCTCTAGCCTCTAGGTCTTGTTTGGAATTTGGGGAAAAACTCAAAATGACTGTGAACTATCGCGTCCTATCCAATTACGGTCAGAACTACAGTATTTTCCAAATAATGTGCAAACCGTTTATTTTTGTTAACCTTATTAGTATGAGTTAACCTCCGTTAACAGATACATTACTCCGTTAAAAAATATAAAATGTAAAACGTGGACCCCTTAAAAATCCCCCTCTCCTCTGATCTTCCACTCTCTTCTCCGGAAGCCTCCTGTATCCGTGACATTTTCCAATTTGGGTGATTTATAGTTCATGGCTCCGGTCTAAGATTTTTAGGTAATTCGGGTGATTGCTGCTTAATTTTAAGAAACAAAAACTCAAAGTTCGATTCATTTTTCCACACCGGAGCTCCGGTGAGCATCTCCACCACTGCGCACCTGATGCCCTAGGTATCAGCCGGAGACTCGAACTCACCATCCGTCACTGTCTCCGACGCCATATATAGTGGCGTCCTATAATCCGTATATATTCTCCGTGATTCTGTTTTTATTCCAACTCGCTCAACCAACCGCTGTCAGCCTTTCTCATCCGACCACATAAGTTTCCGCCCGTCGCGTGTTCAAGGAAGACATTGAAAACCGTCGTGAAAACTTTGTGGAGCTCCCCAGCGAAAATTTATCCATTTCTGTTGATATCAAACACGGCGAAGGCGCCTCAGAGGCTCTCAAGAACCTCATCGAAGTTGACATCTTTGATGTTGATCTCGATGAACTCCTTGAAGCTGATAAATATGTCGTCGTCCTTGTCGGCCTCGATGCTCGTTGTCTGGCCGAGGCTGGTGATCATGGTGGAGTTCAGAAGAGGAGATCTTGTCATCGCCGTTCACATCGAACCTTTTGAAAATATGGTGGAGCTCCTCGATCTGGCCTCGGCTTTGTACGACGGTGAGCGCGTAAAGATTTTCACGACCTCAGCGCCTCAACAGTAGAGGGCGATTTGGACGATGATGACTCCTTCTTCCGCACGAACACTGATTTGAAGCCCATACTTCCTTAAGAATCAAACAATGCAGTGCGAATCAAGATGGTTGGAGACCGGACGAGATGACAGATGAATGGAGTGAGGCGGGCGGAGGCGGTTGGATGATGTCGAGGATTCCGAAAGGCGAGGAGAAGTGGAAAGGCAGGTCAGACACGGTCGGAAGGATTTAGGGTTTTGCGTGTGTTTTAATTTATAATTAAATTATTTACTAGTTAATTTTTGAACGACGGAGGTTTAACAGAGTTAATTGTCCGTCAAAGGAGTTAGATTTTTCGTCAAAATTGATGCCGTTTGCACCTTATTTAGAAAAATGTGATAGTTCTAACCATAATTGGGTAGGACGCGATAGTTCAGGATCCCTTTTAGATTTTTCCTCTTGAAATTATATAAGTGAGCCAAAAGACAAGTTTTTATTATGGTTGATGTTTCAGAAAGCGATTCCAACAAAGACGACGAAGAATGTAGAACATCGTTTATGCTGCATTTTATGCAATCAAGCAAGTGAGACTCAAGATCATATATTTGGAGTCTCTTTTTCTGCCTCAAATATTATGGAAAAAATATTTTATGAAAAACTGAAAGAAAAGTCAATGTAAATTACAAAGAATTTTGAAACTTTCTTTTTCATTTTTCAATTCCCACGAAACACAGAAAAATCAAATAGAATAATCTATGAATATTTCATTTTTCTTTTCCTCAAATATTCTCCAAACTAAACACTGAATTATTCCAGCTTCTCAGACTTATAGACTACTAGAATCTTCAAAAAGAATGAAAAATACTAATTTAAGATGTCATTTAAGATTAATTAATTTTAATGTTTAATATATTTTAGTATTAGAGCTATTTGAATATGAAAACAAAAGTCATTTTATTTATAAGAACAAAACATTATCGTTTATTATGATGACAAAATGATGTAGATATAGTGCATGAATCTAATTCATAAAGTAAAATTAGTTTGAGAGTGCAATTATAAATTTTATTTTATAAATGATTAAAGTTTTTACTTACAATTTTTTGACAATTCATTTAGTTTAGATTGTAATTGAGAAATTTTTGTGACAGTACAATTTTATGACAATTCAACTAATTAAGAAACCAGTAATATGCCAAACACCTTTTAATTTTCCCCTAAAGATAACAACCAAGAACTACAATGGGTCAAAAATTCTTGTGACTTATCACTGAGATGGCATCAGAATAACAACAGTTTTGTTACAAGCATGAGGCTGCCGGTTATCTGGATTTTTATGATGTTTGGACATGGAATTCTGAACATTTCTACAAATCAAATAAGCCAACAGGGGGGTGATGAGCAGCTGAGAAGAGCGTGAGGAAGTGTCTAAGATGAGAATTCTTCTGCAGCTGGAAGAGAGCATCCGGACTTCTAAGTGCAGAAACCGAGCTTCTTCATCACTGTAGCATAAGCAGGTGGGACGAGTGCAGGTTGCCGTAGTCTGCGCTTGGACTTCTTGGACTGTGTAAGGATGAGATAATAATTGTGAATTAGTTGAGTTGCCGGAATATGGATTTTGAAACGTTTCTTTGAGGAGAAAAAGAAGTTTATTAACCATTGACATATCTTACACATAAACATAGGTAAGTATGAATACATACAAACACAATAATAAATAGCATAAGATTATATAGACTCTAAATGCAACGTTTCCCTAGCTCGAGAAACAAATGATCTAAATGTGTATATAAAGCAAAAAGAAAAACTTCCTTTCTGAGATTAGGGCCTGGTTCGGATCTTGCAAATTTTTAGTAGAAAGAAAATGAAACGGAACATATTTGGGAAAATGATTTTCCCAAGGAAAAGTTTTTACTTGTATGCTTTTATTTGTGATAATTTTTCATGACAGCAAAAAGATACATTTTTCCACCAAATTTTCTTATCATCCCAAACACTAAATGACTTGCACAAAACAATACTCCTACATTGCATTTTTTGAGCAGCACGTGTAAGATCAACCTCTGCTACAGGGCTTTACTAGTACTAATTAAAATTTTCTGATTACTCTCACACAAATAAACCTAAACCTAGTAACACGGAAAATTTTAGCAACTCGGTTGTCCGAAAATGCTGCAGACATGCAATGTAGACATAATCTCTATGTGATAAGATATTATCATTTATCTACAAATATGTATTCAGACTTCATCCTTACATTGACATTGATTCTCTAATTTTCAACAGTAATCTTTTCAAGTGGGTAAAATGGTGTTCTCGTGCAAGATAAAGCGGACACTAAATGCGCGTCTAGTCACTATCTTTTGATGGTAGGGAGTCAAAAGAACCAGCTTTCATTATGAAAACAAGGTTTGAAAGAGATGAATGATGCAAACCTTCAGATGTGCGTTGTGTCTTTTACCCTCCTTCCAACGCCTTATAGTTCCATCATTCAGCGGCCTAAATCTACCCTTGTAAGAACTGGTCAACAAGCAAATCCAAAGAGTCAATTCAGCCACTTTACAATATGCGCCACAGAGATAAAAGCAGAAGTTGCAAAACCTACGAATAGAACTTCAGTTTATATTTCTTGAGCTTGGAAACAGTTGGTGTCAACATCTTCCTCTTCTTCCGATCCTTGGGTGTCAAATGCCTCACTTGAACAAACTGCAAGGGACAACAGCCCATCCAAATTCAAAACTATTTTTACCTATACTAAAAAATAAAAAACTATAATTTTCATACGTGTAATTTAGTCTAAATATTAATTTCGTACCCCTGAATTCAAACCAAAACATCTCAATATACCCAAATCTAACTCATAATCCACCAAAATAAATAAAAAAATAAAAAAATCGATCGCATGCGGCGATAAACTCGAAGCTCAAACTCTCATATCCAATCAAGCCTAATGACAACTTAACTGCATCTGACTCTCTGTTGTCTGTCAGCAACCAGCAGATATATTGACTGCGGCACGGGCCGTGCAGTAGCTAAGAACACGAAAACTTTTTACACCCCCGAATTAAAATTTCTGGATACGCCACTGTATTAGATTCTGATTCATCATACTCGTAATAACTTGTACAAAGAGCAATTGTAAACTTCTAACATCTGAAAAGCAACTAACTTAAAAGGGATACTTGCTTGAATCTCCGGAGGTTCCGGCGTATACGTTGTAATTTACATTTAATAAAAAAAATTAAAAAAAAAACTTGCAATACGGTTTTTCGTAAAGAACATAAAACATACACAAACCCTAATAAAATGTCCATCAGGAAGATGCAGTACGGTTCAGTAAATTCCACTTCTATAAGATCAGTCAATTAAACCGATAGAGCTCCTACTGCATCAAATTTCATGTAAAAATAATACTTACGGAAAATGGAAGGAGAGGCGATTGGGCGACGAAGGCGGAAGGGCGAGATGTGAGTGGGGGAGGGTAGAGAAGTGACCTAGTAGGGTTGTTTAAGATCGGGGATGGAAGAGGAGGAGAGTGATGGATAAAGCGACGGGTCTGGAAGTGGGCGTGGGCGACGGCCATTGACCGGAACTTGGAGCAGAGCCGCTGCATCGTTGAAGCCTGAAAATGGAGCTCCGGCGCTCGTCGTCGTCTCCTAGCGATGAAAAGTGAGATCTCTTGGACGGGCCTCAGTTGCTTTGTTGGGCCTTCCAGTGGGCTTTAGCCAAATATTATTTAAGGAAGTTAGTGGTCCAAATTATCAAAATCAATAAATAAATATGGTGCAAAATTATATGTTAATCCGATTATCCATAGTTATTAAAACCGGTGCGAGTTCCGGTTCCCGGTTTACCGGTTGAACCGGCGGCTCGGACTGATTCAACCGTTGGTCTGATTACTCATAATTTTATTTATATATTTATGTAACGATAAAAAATGTCATAGAATTTGACATGACCGAGCGGAAGTGGGACTGTCCAAGAATTCCTAGTTCCTAGGATTGATTCCTAGTAATCCCATTTTGCTCTTAATTAACATTTATTAGTTGATTTTATTAATTAGGATGGTTTATACATGAATTAAATAGTGAACCGGTTTTCAAAAACCAGCCGGTTCACAACGATTTAGCCGGTTTTCACCGGTTCGGTCCGGTTGAACCCGGTTCTGGATGAACAGCGGTAATATGGGTGGAACCAGACTGGACCAATCACCGATTCACGGTTCGACCAGTTGAACCGATCCGTTCGGTTTTAATAACCATGCGATTATCTGTTAATAGATATTCGTCAATATCTTCTCAAAAATGTCAGTCCCGTTCCACCTCAGCGTTCAAGCCAAATCGATTTTGTTTAAAACATGGTGATTTTGATTTATAATAATCATTTGACATATGTTCAATAACGTAATTAATATTAGTAATTTATTTGTAATTTCTACACAGAATTTGATGGGTTATAGTATTCCAAAACCACCTTGTTTCAAAAATAATGAAATAAGATAACATAGTATTACTTTTATTTAAATTTTGTATTCATTTTCTTTGAGAATTCTCAATTCAGATTCAGATATATATCTCGGATCTGAATTGAGAACGATCACAATAAAGAAATAGGTAATTCAGATCCAAATCTGTATCTGGTAGTTCAGATTATCGTAAAAGCCATGAAATTGGTTTTGTGGCGTTCCGGATCCAGACTTATGCTGTGTGGTTCGGAAATCCAGATTAATATTTATGTGGATGATTTACCGAGTTGGAGGAGAGGCCTTGGTGTAACGCTCTTGAGTAAGGTGCTGAACCCTGACAAGTTCGAAGTTGAGCCTCGGTGAGTGCTGGGCGCAAGGCGAGTGAGTGCTAGACGTTGAGCGTGCTGGTGGCTGGATGAGCTATGTGCTAGGCGATGAGCGCTAGACGCTAAGCGAGCTAGGCTCACAGGTGTGTTGTGCTGGACGCTAGGCGCTGTGAGCGCTGATCTAAGCACTGGACGGAGGGCACACAAGGTGTGGGGCATTAGGCGCGGGGCTAGGAAACTCGAGGCGCCGAGGGGACCTGCTGAGGCGGTGTGCTACAACGAGCCCTGCTTAGATGAGGCGTTCGAACGGTTACTGAGACGAGGCGCTCGACTTGAAGTTGAGCTAGGCGCCTTGGGGAGGAGGTTACGACTGTCGCTAGAGTGGTGACCTACTAGAAAATCTCCATGATATGAGCGGCTCAAAGGACCAAATATGTCGTTCAGGCGAACCCAATCAACCATAAAACCAAATCAAGTAAGCATCTGATGCTACGAGCCACAAGCGAGATGGATGCTATCACTCAAGCCAAAAGCCTTCAAAGCTGAAGGTCAGGAGGCCAACGAAGCTCCATATCAGTACAGAGCTCTACTCCATGACAAAGTCGTGCAGCCGCCTGTACAAGGCGACCAAATCTGGACCAAATGAAACTAGATATGGAAGCTCGAGGCGCGTGGTGAAGCGGTTGAAAGGATTTGATCTACACCTGTGAGGCTCTAACTCCGACTCAGGTGAGGAGGTAGAGAGGGACAAGAGGAAGGAAAGGGAGGAGAGGGAAAGTTAGAGAAAAATTATTGGTATTAATTAATTAATTCTATGCGGAAAATTTTAGTCGTTATCATATATGTTAACGTAAATCGATTGACAAATCATAGACCAATTTCAAAAATAAAAGACACAAAAAAATATATAAAATACAAAGGTTTAAATAGTATCCCAAACTATTAAGATCGTAGAGCAATTTTTTTTATCTAACATATCATTATTTCTTTTTTTTCTAAATACTATCATTTTGATTTTATTTCTTTCTTACACTATTTCTATATAACCATTAATGTTATCTGCATTTTCCTTAGTAAAAAACCGCGCTCATCAAAGACGCGGGCCTGATACTGACATGTGTATAAGGATAGAGAAAGTAATTATGTTTATCGTATGGATTTAATGTGTATTGAGTCATGTTGTCTTTACTCTAAATAAACGTATACGAGTACAGTAGTTATTAAAACTGAATTGAATCGGTCAATTTAATTGAGTGAATTGTGAACCGGTGTTTGATTCGCTCCGATTTTACATATTATATTGGATTGCACTCCAACCAGATCAATTTGGATCAGTAAAAACCGGTTGAACCGTTATGAACTAACGATCATATGTAAAATGGTTATGTAATTAATATATTTATTAAGTATTTAAATTATTGTTAAATTGAAAATTTTATATATTAATAACTAATTAATTATAATATTCCAAAGAGAAATTAGTGAAACTGGAAACTGCATTACATATTACCACGCTATCTACCATTAAAGATCACCGACCACTATTACTTTTATTTGTGAATTAGTTTATATAATATGTAATTATATGATATATGAGTAATTGTATTAACGGTCAGACCGGTCCAACCATGAAATCAACCAATAAACTGGGAATCAACCAATTCACTTTCTTTCAATTCTAATAACTTTGAATAAAGAGGAAAAACTCTAAGGCTACGTTTGGTAGCAGTCCTCTTATTAATAGTAACAAGATAAATAATCCCACCTGATTTGGAGGGATAAATAATTCTGATGTTTAAAGCTAAAATCTATCTATTATGATTATTAATACTTATCATATTTGCAATCAAACATGTTACACTATTATTAATTAGTCTATCCGACTATTAATCTGGGCTATCAAACGTGGACTAAAGATATTGTGAATTATCACATCTTACCTAGTTGCGATCAGAACTATCGTATTTTATAAAAATATAAAATATTAATTTTTTTTGGAAAAAACGGATATATCCCATCAAGATATACAAGATACATACCCGAGCAGCTAAAATAACTTCATTTTAAATAGTGTTTAGGAGTTTTCAGAGTTTCCTGATGTGAAATTTCTAATATTTTCAGGTTTCTAGGGTTTTGAGGGGTTTTTAGGATTTATTTTTTTAGTATTTTAGGATTGAGAGTTTTAGAGTTGTGAAAGAACGCCGTTTTCGATTTGTTTGGAACCATCCAAAAAAATTTAAAAATATGAAAATTTGTAACCAAAAAATCTTTAACACCCTAGAAAGATAAAAGTTCTAAAACTTAGAAATCCTAAATCTTATAATAAAATTCTGAAATGACATTATTTCAGAGGATAAATTACGTATCTTATGTACTTTGACAGAGTATATCCGTTGAACCCCAATCTTTTTAACAAAAATCTTAAAATTAAAATAATAACAAAATCAAATGGGTGGACCGACCACCTCATCTTCTTGGAATTGAACTAACCCTCATCTTCTCCTCGCATGAGTGGCATCGCTGCAAATCAAATGGGAAGTCCGCGACGCCGTACTTGTTGGGCTCCGGTCATCTGAACCTCAGTCGCGCCATAGATACCGGGTTGGTGTACGACATTGAAGGCGCGTCATCCACCAACAATATCCAATCGGAGATCCAGTAGTTCTGTAATCCGCTTCTTGTCGCCTTCCGGCCAGAGTTAAGATTTCCATCAACCACGGTATCTGGACTTTCGACCTTTTTTCCATCATCTGTGGTAGCTTCTTCCATCATCTTGTGATGCCATAATTTCTTTCAAGGTTATACTTGTTTTAACACATGCAATAATCAACCATTGTTTCATATTTTTGGATAAGAATTCCTGAAAACCAGCTTCTTCTTCCATCACATTATGATTCCTCTCAAAACGAACATTATGATTTCACATCCTAAATCTTGAGGGCATAACATATTGGGGTTGAGCAACTTGGGAAGTCTGGTGAACCTCCTTACCTCAGGCCCTAGATCCAATTGTTGGGTTCAATGGCTGAGTATTTCCTCCAACTGAAGTGTCAGGTGTCTTTGTTTCTTCCTCATCACCATCTGGAGTCATCAAAGCACTCGCTTGTCCTCACAATCACTTGCAGAAGCAAACGACTCAGAATCGAATTGACTTGAGAAGAGAATTAGGTGAGCTTCCAGCTTCAACCTCAATCAAATGAAATAATTTTGAATGAGTTTTTGTATGGCCACTTGGCGAGTAGCGAAGAACAACCTCTCATGCGTTCTAGCAGAACTTCACAGCAGAAATGAAAAAGTTGAATTGAGCATCATATGTGGGATCAGGATTGTGTTTGTGAATGTGCAAGATGTTTGTCTTTTTCTATTTTTTATTTATAAATAATTTGCTTATTAGTTTGATTTTTGAATGACGAGTTTAAACAGCGTGCAAATGGGGCGCCAAGGGAGTTAACATTCCAGGTTGACAGTGTTTGCACATTATTTAAAAAATATGATACTTCTGATTATAATTGAGTATGACGCAATAGTTCGAATCCCCTTTTAAATTTTTTTCTCT
>NQLW01000053.1:4729741-4835966 GCA_002312845.1 Kalanchoe fedtschenkoi | reverse complement strand
CTCTTCCCCTCACTAGCCGATGTGGGATATTTCGCCAAGTGACATACTCAACACGAACATTGTGATTTCACATCCTAAATCTTGAGGGCATAACATATTGGGGTTGAGCAACTTGGGAAGTCTGGTGAACCTCCTTACCTCAGGCCCTAGATCCAATTGTTGGGTTCAATGGCTGAGTATTTCCTCCAACTGAAGTGTCAGGTGTCTTTGTTTCTTCCTCATCACCATCTGGAGTCATCAAAGCACTCGCTTGTCCTCACAATCACTTGCAGAAGCAAACGACTCAGAATCGAATTGACTTGAGAAGAGAATTAGGTGAGTTTCCAGCTTCAACCTCAATCAAATGAAATAATTTTGAATGAGTTTTTGTATGGCCACTTGGCGAGTAGCGAAGAACAACCTCTCATGCGTTCTAGCAGAACTTCACAGCAGAAATGAAAAAAGTTGAATTGAGCATCATATGTGGGACCAGGATTGTGTTTGTGAATGTGCAAGATGTTTGTCTTTTTCTATTTTTTATTTATAAATAATTTGCTTATTAGTTTGATTTTTGAATGACGAGTTTAAACAGTGTGCAAATGGGGCGCCAAGGGAGTTAACATTCCGTTGACAGAGTTGAGTTGTCCGTCTAGATTGACAGTGTTTGCACATTATTTAAAAAATATGATACTTCTGATTATAATTATAATTGAGTATCTGATTATAATTATAATTGAGTATGACGCAATAGTTCGAATCCCCTTTTAAATTTTTTTCTCTTGAATAAAAAAATGCAAATGATGATGATCGTGACAAACAAAACTATGAAAATATTGAAGAAGTTAAACAGTCACATCTAGTTATAACTTATAAGATAGTAAGAGCTACATTAAATTTAAATGTAAATAATTCCAAATATAATTATCATAAAATTATAATAAAAAATATTATTGAAATAAAATTTGATACGAATCTATTGATAATTATTATAAAATTATAATAAAAAATATTATTGAAATAGAATTTGATACGAATTTATTTATATCCATCATCGTTATACCAAATTCAAATTTATAGAAAGTGACAAATAAAAAAAAGAAGTACTAACATTTAACATTTCAACAATATCAACAAAATACCATCTAGGAAAAAAATTCTTGGGTGGACATAGTCCACCACGTGTCCGTGGACACAACCAATCACAAAGCGTTACATGTCGTGTTGAAAAATTAAAAATATTTTAAAACCAATAGCAAATTGCTTGATTTTTCAACACGCTTTATAATTGACTGTGTTGACAGAGGACGTGATGAAATATTTCCATCCAAAAATCACTTCTGTCGAGAAGACTTTTCTATCACTAAACTCTCATTCCCAAAACAAAAAAAATCACGAATAAAAAAACAATTCCCAATGAGGAAGATTTTCTATTGGCCATTGAATCTGGCAGTTTGTTTGTTTAACATTTTATGACAATAAGCATGCACAATACGGCCGTATATTAATATTCGCAAGTTTCAGAACGTAGTATTTCATACGTTATCCAAAAAACAAAATCAGCAATATTAGGCAATTAATCCACAAACGAAAAACACATTTAACTTAATCAACTAGTATTAGTACCAGTAATAACACCGCACCGTTTTCACGGACACGCGTAGTCTACTCGTATAAGTATTTACTAATCAAAATTAATTAGTGTTAATCGCGTTTATTCTTCTGTAAAAACAGAGACCATTCTCGCTTATAAATTATTAAATACCCAACGCAACCACAAACTAACAAAAACTAAACAAAAACTAAATCGAAAAAATTCTCAGAAAAAACAGAGCATAAATCTTGCGATTCAGGAAGAAACCAGAGAGCACGAAGAGGAAGGAGAGACGGAGTAGTGAAGTAGAGAGAGAGAGAGAAACATGGACCGTCGACAGTCTCTCTCCTATGCGACGCTGCTGCTGCTGCTTTTATCTCTCGTCCTGTCCTCCTCCTCCTCCATCGCCGCTGCGTTCCGCGACCACTCTACCGTCTCTTACGACGAGAAGTTCGCTCCCCTGTTCGCGGAATTCAATATCAAGCACCACGAGGGCGGCGACGGCGTCGATCTCCACCTCAACCGCCACGCTGGTATATTCAAGAAACTATCTTTTTTTCTTCTTGTTCTGGAATTTTCTATCTTGTTACGAATCCAGTTTTGATTTTTCCCGTCTCTGCAGGGTCTGGGTTCATATCGACGGATATGTACAACTACGGGTTTTTCAGCGCAAGAATCAAGCTTCCCGGGAATCATACCTCTGGAATCGTCGTCGCACTCTACGTAAGCATATACATGTATATATTCATAACCATTTTTCTTCAGAAAAGAATCCTTAATATCTCCGAATCATCATTTCCCTGCTGTACTTAACATTAATAAAAAAGTTTATGGAATTCTGGTAATCAATCTGGCAATCAATCTGGCAATCAAACGGCGACGTTTGATTCAGCAGCTTCAGTTATAGAAAGTTCGATTTTCTGTCTGACTCTGTTGTAATTGATTGTGAAGACATCAAACGGCGACGTTTTCGGGAAAACGCACGACGAGCTGGACATAGAGTTTCTCGGGGGAGCTCCGGGGCGGCCATGGCGGTTCCAGACCAATCTGTACGGAAACGGGAGCACGAGCAGAGGAAGAGAGGAGCGTTACACCCTCTGGTTCGACCCCACCAAAGAGTATCATCGCTACAGCATCCTCTGGTCTTCCCGCAGCGCCGTGTATGTAGTAACCATTTTTACACGTTTTCAAGATCATTGACTCGTTGACCGATTGGTTCTGCTCCGTTGATTTGAGCAGATTTTATGTGGACGATGTGCCGGTTCGCGAGGTGATCAAGAGCGAAGAAATGGGCGCGGACTACCCGTCAAAGCCTATGTCGCTCTACGCCACGATATGGGACGCGTCGGAGTGGGCCACGGGGGGCGGGAGGTACAAAGTGGACTACAAGCACGCACCCTTTGTCGCCCGGTTCAAGGAGCTCGTACTGGACGGCTGCGCGACTGGCCCCATCCGGCAGGCCGGGGCCGCGTCGGAATGCGGCGACGCGCACGATGAGTTGGAAGCCACTGACAGGGCGTCGATGAGGAGATTCAGGCAAAAGCACATGTACTACTCGTACTGCTATGACGTGCGGAGGTACCCGGCGGCGTTACCGGAGTGCGTGATTAATCCGGTGGAGAAGCAGAGGTTTAAGGAGAGTGGGAGGTTGCGGTTCGGAGGGGGCCACCGTCGGCAGAGGAGGAAGAGGAGTGGGAGGAGTCGAGGGAGCTCCCCAGGCGTTGAAGCCATGTGATGAGTGAATACAAAATTTAAGAAATTATAAGAAAAGGACAATTACTATTTGGCATTTTTGATTATGTAATTACAATATTTTTAAATATTTTATTATTTTTAAATCTGCCTCAATTTTTCTTTACATTTAATCCACATCAAATTTTAATATATTAATTACACTTTTATGGTGCACGCAAATTTTATGATATGAGAAATGTGTTAATAATGATTTTGAAAACTGATGGATCAAATATAATAAAAGTTAGGAATAAGAACACATAATGCCCAACAAGTTTGTAGCCAACCAAGGTTGTTTTGGTGCGACTCATGGGTGGTATTGAAGTAAAACATGTGGTTTTAATTTTATCTAAGGCAGTCAAGCCAAATAAAATAAAATCAAAATTATATAATTTTGATTCATAATTGTCTATATCATTTGACATGTGTTAAGTACAAAATAAATACATAGGTCCCCTTTTAATAGCATATATTAATCATGGGATAGGATAATTAATATCAATTTAGCACGTTTGGTTCACTATTAGGATAAGTATTATTAATCTCTAGTATAGATTTTACTCTTTAAAATCAGAATTAATAATTTCATCAAACTAGGTGGGATTAATCCCTTTACAAATAATACTTCCTAATCTCATTCCGACTACCAAACGTGGTGTAAAAATTATAACAGCTTTGAAAATAGTAAAAACAATTTAGTGGTAATTAAAAATAGGATGATGATCCCATCATACTAAGCAAGTTTACAACCACATAAATCACAGGGTGACTTTGCATAAAAATAGGGTGGTTTGGAGATAAAGAATGTGGTTTTGGTATTAAAAATATTAATAAAATTTTATTCTACACGTGTCATTGATGATTGGTCAATTTAAATCAAACTGCGTAGTTTTGATTTGACTGTATTTGACTTTGCAGTTCTAAATAAAATTTTTTTAAAATAATATAATTACATGTGAGAGCCAAAATGAAAAACACCTCTAAACTACAAATTTACAAATTAGAGATTATAATTCATATTTTTCTTCAAAATATATGATAAATTCAATTCTCCGCAAACTAATTCATTCATTTCATTTGTGATGCACGAGATACAAGCTGCTCCATTTTTTCGAATAACATGTGAAGTGGTCCGAAACGAGTTTGAGACGCAATGCTTGATTTGATGAGTCCAGAAAGCTATAAAACTGAAAATGACAATGCTCATGATGCTTATGATCACGATGCAGACCAACATGGAAAGAGTTTGAGTTACGTTTTGAAATTCGTTTAGTACTAATTATATTATGGAGCCCATGTTCCAATAAACTCATCAAAGTTTTTTTTTTTTCATTTTTGGGTAACTTCAGAAATTGAAGTGGCTGGAAATTACAGAGTCAGGATTATCGCTGAAGGAAAATCAGTAAGTAATCATGGCTTCCGTTTAACAACATATTTTTTATTTTTTTTCAAATAGGGAAAATATATGAAACCAAAGTTATCAGAACCGGACCGGACCGGTCTGTTCGACTGAGAACCGGACCTGGTACCGATTTAGTGTAATTGATGGCTTAAAAAGGTTAAATAAAATCTAAAAATTATTTTAAATAATAAAGAGGTGTCAGGCTTCAATTGTTTTAGGCGGCACCTTTAACCACACAAGCTGTCTAAGTAACATGTTTTATTATTTACAATTATCACCTTAGACTGTATTATATTGTAATTATTGTAAGTAATTGAATCGGCGGTCAAACCGGTTTGAACCGCCGGTTCAATAGAAAAACCGGAACCGGGACTTTGACCGGCTCGATCTCCAATCCGGTTCTGATAACTATGTATAAAATTGTGCGTATGACTGATAAGCCGGCTCTTGCACATCACCGACATATTTCTGAATAACGGTAGAAATTTAATTGACCAAATAAAATGCTTACAGGATTCCGGCAAAGGGAGAGTCACTAATTAACATGGTCCATGGCCTTCTTCTAGTAGTAGATATTTTTATAAATTATGGAATGTTTGGTTAAGGAAACTTTGGTGGAAAAAAATTGAGATAAAATATGAAGAAAAATGTATTTTGTTTTTCATTATCATGGAAATTTTTTTTATGAAAAATGCGGAAAAAAGTATAAGTCTTCATCACTTCCATACATATAATATATTTAAAAGTTACTCGGCAAAATCGTTCGTTACGTTAAACTTAATAAAATAAGCTGCAGGTCCGATCCTGACATTCTGGATGCCCTGCGCAGAAAAAAGTTTATCAGTACATTTGTATATAGTTAATTTCTGTAAATAGAAGCTTAATTATTTTAATAAACATAAAAAATGTATTCCTTCATATTCTTTTTTTAATATCAAACTCATAAAACTAATACAAATAAGTAAATAATTATTATTTTAACCTAAAAATATATGTGTTAATCTATTTTTCATCATTTCATCTAAACTCAAAATATTATTAAATTTATTTTTATGTTAGAAGATAGTATATTAAATAAGTAATTAAAATATAGTATACAAAATCAATTATGAACGTATAATTACAATTGCCTAATGGAGAAAGTCATTTAATTATCACTTGTAAAGCTTAAATTCGATTCCTCGATAAAATTTCTGCATTTTTTTATTGATATGACAATATGATTTGGATTCCGAAGGAGGACCCAAACCATATTGTATTTCAGGGCCATTCTCAGGCCAGATCTAATTATTTGTTTAGATACATTGGATTTCATCATATTGTATCGCATGGGTTGGTTAAGAGGAAAAACTATATTTTCCACCCAATTTTTTACTTAACTTTCTTTCTCTTCTATTTTTTATCTAAATCAAACATTAAATTTTACTAATTTTTCTTCGTATTTCTCTTTCCACCGATTTTTTTCGAACAAATTTCATCTGATTGGTTTAGGAAAAAAGAAGAAGAACACAAACTGAAAAGAAATCAACAGAATTGATGGGTTTCATATTCGTTTGTTTTTGTCATCATTATCAAGAAAGTGTTATTTGCCATCCTAATAGATCCAATCTTTTCTTGTAAAATTTCCATGCAATTTTTCTTTAATTTTTTTTTATCTAAATTAAATAAAAAATTTCATTCATTTTTCCTCACATCTTTTTTTTCGCATTTTTTTTTTCCTGAATAAAACAAAGGCTAAAAGACAATAGCAGTGTGATAATCATCTGGTTAAATAATCAGCAAAGATGAATCAGTGGCATTAATATGGGTTTGTTAAACAAAATCATAGCAAACCAAACCCACACCAAACTAAACCTAACAGAGACCTACACAATCAGTAAACAGTATGACCCAGCAAGCAATTCAATTCAATTCAATCAATCATGAATACATGGATGGAGTGGGAAGCTTGTGATGATGATGTGTGCTAACAAAACATCATGGCTTCAGCACAAAGCAATGTCCCAAAAAGTCATCCCTGTGCACGCACCTGCCGACTATATATCTTAAGACAAAGCACTTCACACAAGCCAAGCCACACAGAAAGTAAAGTCAGCAACCGGAAAATGGTGCAGTTCAAGGCCTGGCTCAAGCTGCTTTTTCTTGCCGTTTTCTGCTTTGTTTCTGTTATTGGAACTCCGGTTCATCACCGCCATCACCACGGAGCTGCTGCGGCCGGTCGGCGTGCAGGCTCCAAGAGAAGCCATTTTTCTAAGATGCACTGGACGTGGAAGACATCATCGTCGAGGGTGAACCATGGGAGCTCTCGTGGCCCTCGTAAACATCTTGTAAATCCTGCTGCTGAGGATTCCCTTCAGATCACTGGTTTGCCCGTATAGTTTTCGTTTTTTGGGGCTTCATAGCATCCGGTTTCTTCGTAGCATCTGTAAAATATCACTGGTTTACCCAACTTAACTGAGCAGTGTTCATGTTCGATCAATAAAAAATTACGAGTTCGAGCTAGTATTAGATTTTTAAAAAGTATATGTTCAAGCTCAATGTTTTTACACGAGTTCGTGTCGAGCTCGAGTTTACTTGGAGCATTTGAATTGGTCTAATATAAAACTTTATATATATATATATATATATATGATAAATGAGCTTTTAAACAAATTTTATTGAGTTTTAAACGAATTACTTGTCAAAGAATCTCACTTTATTGACCAATAATTCTATAAGTTTGTATGTAAGTTTTAAGTCGAGTTCATAAAGAGCCTCATACGAGCTGTAAACGAGTTTAAATCGAGCTCTTAAACGGACCCATAAACGAGTTGTTCGCGAATATAAATGAGTCACGTACCGCATCGTTCATGTTTGGCTCGTTAAATACTCATAAACAATTTCAAATGATAAACATAATTTACATTAGATAGAATTTATGTTGGTTATAGTAGCCATCTTCACTAATTTTGAATAACTCTTATTATGATAGAGGGACATGTTTAACTTTGAGTTACATTCTAACATGAGTCCGTAAGTCCAACTTTTCAATAGAAATTGAACTCCCAATCGAGTTTTTATTCACAGTTCTTATCAAGCTTCTAATCAAACTTGTTCTCAAACATAAACGAGCCGAACAACACCTTGCTCATGTTTGATTCGTTTATTAACGAACGAGCTTTAATTGAGTATTGACAGAGCTTGTTCGCGAGTAAATCGGCTTGCTTGCAGCCCTCCTAAAAACAGCCCTCCTAAAAGGCACAGTTGAAACAAGAATTCTGAGAAAAACTAGCACACTTGAAAATTTATAAATATGAAACAGTCTGACAAAATATTTTATAAATGTGATCTTGTAGAGATATACATGCTCCAAGCAGGGTCGGTTTATCAGTGTCAAGTAGATGTGCTGGGAAAAACTAGTCTGGGAACAGATGATGTAAAAATATAGGGACTTCAAGATCTACAACCTTCTATATACCTCACAGGGTATTGGGTATGAGGAGATTTTCAGTTTCCTGAGGAGTTACATTCTTGCAGGAGTTGCAAAATACTATGTTCTGGAGCACTTGCTGATGGTAGAATGGAGCGCTTTGATTGGGGCTGTCTGACTCTTACTTCCCCAGCTTCTGATTCTAGGGGAACGCCTTCAGTCATCACTGGCAAGTCGGGCTTTCTTCGCATGCTTGCAGATAGCCGTTCCTTCCATATTCTTCCATCCTGATAAATCAAGATTCATCAGGTACTTGTAGACTGCAAGTCAATCGGTGACTTGTTTGATGAGGTGACCAATCTCAAACCATACAGTTGGGATTTACTAAACTACATCCAGAAGGAAGTCCCACAACAAAACATACATTGGCAGACCAAATTCATTGAACAAAAGTGCAGGAAGAGAATAGCCTATCGCACATACATAAATCTTCAGAAGAATCATAGAGGACGACAACATAATCAATTACTGGTTTGAAACATATCCATAGTTCCATACTACCCGTTCTATTTAAACTTGCGAGTCAGTCAAGTCAAACATGTTTTTATACGTGCTAACATAGAGTTTCAAGCATATGCTTCGTCAAAAAGTGGTACAATATCACAAATTAAAGCTTACATTGAGTATGGAGGGTTCTGGAAGTGGGCACTCAACAGGTTGGTCATTATCAAGGGGCTCAACCGGGTGCTCCACAGGCTTAAACTCCGCTGCTATTTCAATCCCATGAGTAGCCGCCGTGGGCACACCAGCGACCTCCAGGTTCGAAGGCAACACCTGCCTCTCATCCTGCCCATGCTACATAAACTCGTCAAAATAATCCATCACATTATAGCATCGCCCAGCAACAATCATACGCCCCACTGGGTAAGAAATCGTACACATCTAAATCAAAATCCTCATTGATATTAAGCCTGTGGGTTTGAAGTGTGCGTCATTACCAGAACATGTTAAACAACTAGAGACTGCTGCAAAAGCTAAAGTAAACAAGACAACCTAGTAATCCACAGCACACGCAGGAACAAGAGTAAGAATCTGAGCAAAACAATTATCAATACAAGCATCCTAAAGACCAAACCTTTTGTGAAAGAAATCTAAACCACAGATCAGAAACAGCTGTAATCCTAATTGATCATCATAGCACAGGCATCTGAAAAGCTACACGCCAGCTATCACGCAAATTCTTCAGGAACCCAACTCAGGAATCGAAAGCCCCCATTCCATTCCGTAATGACAACCGAAAGATAAGGGTGTTGGAGAGACTCACAAGAGCGCTCTGCGTGCGGCGGTGGGCACTTCTGGCGGAGAATCTGGAGAAAATACCCACCATTTTGGGCGACAGACAGGGTGGGTCGGCGGATGATTTGAAAGAAGATAGCTAAGCAGGAGTTGCTCACTGGCAGTGGGTTGGCGTGAGGACGTCGTGTGCTCAGCGTCGTAGTGGAGAGCGATGGGAAAGAGTTAAATGGGGGAAGAGTGGACAAAAGATGAAGAGAGCGGAAAGTTGAATTCTTTAGGTAAAACAAATGGATTATGTAACCGAGACAAAAACTAAAGTGTTGTCTCTAATGCTATAAAGAGATGAAGAAATTTGGAATGGAACTGAGAGTCGCCATTAAAAGATGATGCTAGTGGCATCGGTGGAGAATAAAGATGACTTGGAACGCAGCGTTTAGTGTTTGCATCCCGTTGGGTATGTTCATTCTGTGTTGGTGGGTTGGGGTCGTAGTTAAAGAGATGACTAGGTTTCAGTCATATGATTATGGCAGAGGAGGACAGGACATATATGCTTGTGTTGGTACAGTATGTTATTTTGTGTCCCCCACAGCACCTGCTGTCACGACATTGATTGTTCCAATCTTCTTCCCTATATTATGTGACGACTCGCAATTGATAGTGTTCACTGTCACGTGGTTGACACAGTCTACCTAAAAATTTCTCCTAGTTGTTGAACGGTTTGTCGCCTTGTAGAATTCCTCTTATTGTCAGACATTTTTTATTCCGGTTTTCAGATTTTTCTTTCTACTTATTCTACCCGCAGGTAAATTCAACAACCGGATATTACCATAAATGCCCGGACAAATTGGATTATTATTTTTACATTCCATCCTTCTCCCAATTTTCGTTTTCAAATTTTTACCTTACGATTTTTCCTTTCATCATATCCTAAAACCGTAGTTCAAAAATATGATTTTGCTCAAGACAACCACATATATGATTTTTCAATGTGTACACTTCCTTTCAAAGGTGTTTGCCTTGCGTAGGTCATGAACGTAAACTGCAATTCCCCGATGAAAACATAACCGTGGATAGAAGTTATATATGGACCCATAAGTGCGTTTTTTAGATACGATTTTCACTGTTTTGAAACCACTTTTATCCTAAGCAGCCAAGTAATTTACAGTGGGGATGAAAAGACGTAGTTTTTAGTTTTGTTAACCAATCATCATAGAATGTGTAAAATAATGTGTAAAATAAGTAACTTTTTAGTTTAATTAGTATTTCTCTATACATTTGTCAAGCAATGATTTGTTACCAAAATTATAACGGTTGTAGTTGTATGTTACTTGATTGTTTGGCATAAAGATCCCTTATATTTAAGTTTAGGGTAAACTATAAAAACATACCTCGAACTACCGTCCATTTTCAAATTAAGTACCGAACTTTTAAATTCTTCAATTTCAGTACCGAACTTTTTTATTCTACAATTTCAGTACTATACACTTAATGAAATGAGAAAATTTATATAAAAAAACATATGTTGGGTCCGATATGTTTATGCAAGTTTCAAAATTCTAGCTAAAGAGTTAGACTTACAAACTAATTCTCATATTTCATGTTAATTTCTCATTTTATTAAGTGTATAGTACTGAAATTGTAGAATAAAAAAGTTCGGTACTGAAATTGATGAATTTAAAAGTTCGGTACTTAATTTGAAAATGGACGGTAGTTCGGGGTATGTTTTTGTAGTTTACCCTTAAGTTTATGACATAACTATAGTCTCAAACAATGATAATCTTATCTAAAATTGCAAGGATTCTTATCTCATATAGTTATACCAGTAGACAGTAATTAAAAATCATCCGAAGTGGTTATGCAAATTATGATTTAGTTAATATTATTACTTTAATAATTGTACACGTGGCGTATGGAGAATAAATATTAAAAATCAAAACAACATAGTATAGAAATGACTGTATTTGTATTTGACTTTGCAGCCTTGGATCAGATTTCAAATCACAATTTGAAACTGCGATTTTATCGTAGCAATGCCACTTCAACAACAACAAAATTACACGCCGTAAAAAGTCAATTAACAACAACAGTATTATTTAGCATAATCACAATTAGAAATCACAATTTTCATAAAGTAGGGTATAATAAAAGGTATGGTAGTATGGAACATAAACATGGAACAAGGGCAGAAAAAAATTCAACAAACACATCATCATGGTACGTGTATTTCTATTTTTAACCAAACACATCATCACGGTATTAATAATATCATCCAGTTTTTAATACATGCTATCAACTGGGGGCTTACAGATTATAAGAAATCACCAACCCTGATTTCATTCCAAGCTCATACATTTTAAAAAAATAACTAGAGTAATCCCTGAATTCAGTTCCAAATTGCAATAAACTTCCAGGAGCCTAAATTTGAAAAGAGAAGGAAAAGAAAAAAAATACCAGAGTGATGAGGCCAATTCTGCTGATAATCTGCACCATTTCGGCAGCTTTTGTGACTAAACCAGAGTGATATTGCCACCGGCTGAAGGCATACAATCAAAATTTAAAGCCTGTTTGCTTCACCATGACCAGCTGAAGTGGTGCGCATTCGACCCATCTACGCACCAAACGGCTTCTGAGATTCACTCAGGCTTTGGTCCTCGCTGCTGCAAGTCATTCAAACAAGTTCCAACTCCATGCTACTACCTATTCAATCCATATTGAGAAGAAATAAGAAACTGTTGGAGAAATACATCGTTTTATCTGCTTAAAAAAACCGTAGGTGAATGGAATGATGGTGCCCAAGAACAAAATTTACCATTTTATATCAATTCGAGAAAGACTAATAACCACACTAAGGTATCTAACTAAGAGCAACTACAACTGCTGCAGTGTAACCGATATTTGAATCAGAACTCCTGAATTAAAACAACTTACAGTTGGGTCAGATGGAATCATTTAATAATAAGGATCCATTGCATCTTTTAAGCCTCGCAGAAAAGAACACTAAACAGCTCATGCACGAATTTCAACACCGGAAACATAATAAGACAGTACTTGATGAACATCTGACCTTCCTAGGAAGCAGCAGCTGCTTTTATGACTTTCTGCAATTCATCTTCCAGGCTGCTTGGTTCCTTAAAAAGTTTCTTTATATCCTCATGCACGCCCTCTTCAACAGACGTTCTCTTACTCCTCGCATCAAAGAACCCCGAATAAGCCTATGGAGCAGCCATTGGCCTCGTCCCTGCTCTTTTTCTCCTGTTGGAAATTAAGTGCAAGTGCAGTTCAACTGATAAGCCAGTCAGTTTTAGTATATAATATAAAATCGACAGAAATGAAATGATGCTTCTTTGATTATAAATGAATCATCAGAAATCGATTTACCTAAGAGGAAATATGTTCCTTAATCAGTGCATCCGGGTTACTGTCGAAATCCTCTTAAAATAAGACTGTTATAATTACCTCAGCCTCGCACCAGTTGGATAATCTCCTTAAAAATTCCTTCAAATAGCTTTCCTGCAAAGCACTGTATGCTTCTGCAATTTGTAACCGAGAGAGAATAAGAGCTAGAATGTTACTCGCTGAAAGGTGTGTTGAAATGATGCAACAAGAGGCTTTATTTATAGCTTGGGCAACTACTGAAGATAAGTGAAGAGTTGCACAACTTCCTCCCCTCACACTCCACCAAGGGCGCAACTCCTCAAAAGTTGCAGTTCCACTTCTCTATTGACCGGAGACTCAGTCTGTTGAACTGCAGCTCCACTTTCGAGCTGGGCTGACAAAAAATAAAAGAGTTAAATATAAAAACAAGATCTGGAATTACGGTTGAACTGTAGTCACCAATCGAGCTTCTCTGCAAAAAGAAACGCCCAGCCCACTTTTTCACTCATTTTATTTTCTTTTAAATTTTCTCTTACCAAACGCAACTTAAGCACTAAAAAACTGAATTTTAATACCGTGCAAATGTAAAAATTCTAAAATGCACAAATCTAAATATATAAAAATCATACAAAACCATAATCCTTTTAACTGCTCTAGTAAAGAGTGTGTTGCAGTTCGAAATACAATTTCCTTGAAGATAAATTTTTGTGTAATGTGGTTTTAAGTATGGGACTTGTTGTATATAATATAAGATAATATTTAAGCGGTTAAATGATGTTGAGAATTCCGTTTAATTAATAAGAGTAAATCAGTAAAAACACACAAGATTTAACTTGGTTTGATAGTGTGTCTACGCCCTCATGAGTAAAAGATGATTATGTATTACTTAGAGTGTCACACAATTAGGTTATAATTACATGATATTTATAATAGTAATCTTATGTATAAATTTATTAAATCATTCTTATACCGTAACGGAGGCTCATCCCGCACCAAAGGCCCGTGCAAGGGGCTTCGCTTCACTTCCGCTACGCTTTGACATCTGTCCTTTTATCTGGTATATGAACTATATCCAACAAATGATATATTGTTGATGGATTTATGTATATATTTATTATATTTTCAATTTTAATTTATTTTATGATTTTAGTGTTTTTAAGTTTTTTTAATATTAATGATACCCTTAAAATAAAAAATCTTAAAAATTTTAAATTCCGGAGCATCAAAATCTTACAACCTTATACTCTTAAAAATTATATATAAATAAATAAAAAATCCCAAAACTTTAAAAGAAAAGTGATTCATACACATGCAAGGGGAAGTTATTTAAATATTCCTATTTTCAATATTTTGTAGATTAATATGAAGAGAAGATATTGATAATTATATTAATATATAAGCTGGTCATAATGAAATTATTCAGATTTTAAATTTTTATTTTATTTTTATAAATAATTAAAGGATTATAATCCTAAACAATCAAGTGATGTGCTTCAAAGGCAATTATTGTATTCTTATTCAATATGTAATTGATATGTGTCAGATTAAATAAATTTATTATTTAATAAATTAACTGATTTATATATGGTATTTGAGGATTGAACCAAAAACAGATAATCTCCCTGGCAGTAAATTATTTGACTGTTTGGATAAAATTCAATAACTAAAATACCCACAATATAATAAATTGAATGACATCTATTAATAAAGATATTATAACTAGAGAACTGTGACAAACAATATCTCTTTCCCCATATTTAAAAAACATCATCGTTTAACTGCTCAATTAAATAGCATGACGCTGTTGCGTTGCTTTTTTATTTTTTATTTTTATTTTAAAAAAAAAGTGAATATAATTAGGTCAACTATACCTGCCAAAAATCGATTACCAAGTCAAAGAAGAAATTTTTAAAACGTGAAAATATTTAGTGCAGAGGACGAGAAGGGAAAGCTAGCGTTGTCGCTCTGTTTTCCTCTACCTGTATTCTCCTTCTCCGCCGCCCAAACCACCTGCCAAAACCCTTTCCCTGCATTCATTCTCACATTCATCACGCCACAAAATCCCAACCAACCCACCCCTTCAACCCCTTCTCTTTCCTACACGTTCATAGATTCGCATCAGACTCGCTTCACCGGCTCTGCTTAGATATTACATTGCTAGACCTACACTGCGCGACGCTCTGCTGCTGCTGCTATGGCGACTCTGAATCTGCAAAGTGGAACGTCAGCCGCCAAGGCGTATGACGCTCCGGCCCTCGCTTCCTCCAAAAGCGTCCCGGACGTGCTGCGACCTGCCCGGACAAGACGCGCGCAGAAGAATACTGCCCTTTTTGCCGCTAAGTCCGTCCGTGTTGCGGAGGAGAAACCCCGCGGCCTGAATCTGACTCGCAACGGCGCCTCAAAAATTGTGAGCTTTTTTTCAAAGATCATAATATTTTTGATTTTATTTGTTTTTGGAGCTGTCAGTGCATATTACCTGGTAATCTGAGACTTTGGAATTTTTTTTTTTAAATTTTTTTTATTAAACGAATTACAACGTACACACACTCTTTTTCATATGCTGAATCTGCAGAAGTTGAAAGTGATTAGTTACTGTTAAATATGGTCTGCTTGGATGTTTGATTTTAACGGTTGATGCAACTTTGAATGGCCGTTAAATGTTTATATGAATCCGTCAAACCGTTGTAGTTTGATGTTACTTATTTGCAGCATCGTGAGTTTGGCAGTGGTATAGGAGCTTTTTCCAACATAATTGAGACTCTCAACTTGTTTTGAAGTGGGGCTTATGTGATACTGATGTTGTTCAGGATAGGATTGCTGCGCTTATCGTGCCTGAGTTGAAAGATGGCGATTTGAGCAAGGACACAGTGACATCAGAAGCTACAAGAAAGACGAAGATAGTGTGCACAATCGGACCCTCCACATGCTCGAAGGAGATGATATGGAAGCTGGCAGAATCCGGTATGAATGTGGCCCGGCTGAACATGTCCCATGGTGACCACGCGTCGCATCAGAAGACTATTGATCTTGTGAAAGAATACAATGCTCAGTTTGAGGAGAAAGTTGTCGCCATAATGCTGGATACCAAGGTTTGTCATCATCCTGGCTGCTACAAACTTTACTATTGATCTCGAACATGTCGCCATTATACTCGGTTTGAACTTTATGTAGGGTCCTGAGGTCAGAAGCGGAGACGTGCCTCATCCGATTATGCTGAAAGAGGGGCGGATGTTTAATTTCACCACTAAAAGAGGAGTCTGCGCAAAGGATACTGTCAGCGTAAATTATGACGATTTTGTGAATGATGTTGAGATCGGTGATATGATACTTGTCGATGGTGAGTAACCTGTCCTATTACGCGACTCTTTTTCATTATCAGTGGTTGATTTATTTACTTATACGTCGAATGCCCTCCAAACATTTTGTTACAAGCAAAATGGCTTTTCTCAAAAATTTGCTGTTTTTCTAGGTGGAATGATGTCGTTGGGTGTGAAATCTAAGACAAAAGACTTGGTCAGTTGCAAAGTGCTTGATGGCGGAGAACTGAAATCCAGGCGTCACTTGAATGTTCGTGGAAAAAGTGCTACGCTGCCCTCCATTACAGGTAGTCTTTAACCTACTGCAACAGCCTTCCAGTAAAAACATTCTACTTATATTTCTGTTTTGGCTGATCGATCATATGACTCACGTTGGATTTCTGAAACCCTTCAGACAAAGATTGGGAGGACATTAAATTTGGAGTAGACAATGGAGTCGACTTTTATGCTGTTTCATTCGTTAAGGACGCTGAGGTTGTCCATCAATTGAAAAATTACCTTAAAGGTAGCTCTCTTGCAATCTAGTCGACAAACCATTCAAATGTAGTTTTGCTTCATATCTTACTCTCTCAAATTTGTTTCCGTAGCTCGAGGTGCGGATATTCACGTGATAGTTAAAATTGAAAGCGCAGACTCTATTCCTAATCTTCATTCAATCCTATCAGCGTCTGACGGGGTTAGTTCCCATGCTTCGGATTTGAACAACTCACCTTTTATCGTGCTTGAGCAACCACTGCTCAGAGTCATATTGATTAGATTCTGATGCACCTTGTTCTTTTTCCGTTGGCTTATAGGCAATGGTTGCTCGCGGAGACCTTGGAGCTGAATTACCCATTGAAGAAGTTCCTCTCTTGCAGGTATTAGTTACATTTTATAACACTATCATTTTAGCTTTAGTTCTTAATTTACATTGCTTCAAATATTCATGGTTGAAAAACACAGGAGGATATCATCAGAAGGTGCCACAGCATGCGGAAGCCAGTGATTGTTGCTACAAATATGCTTGAGAGCATGATTGATCATCCCATGCCTACAAGGGCAGAAGTGTCAGACATTGCCATTGCAGTGCGGCAAGGCTCTGACGCAATCATGCTTTCTGGAGAAACTGCCCACGGAAAGTATGGTAGAATCTGAGATGCAGTCTTGCTATTGGCATACCACATTATTCCTTTTTACCTGAGACATTTTTTTTCCGATGACAATTTAGGTATCCTTTGAAAGCTGTAAATGTCATGCACACGGTAGCGCTCAGGATCGAGTCGAGTCTACCTGGAAGCACTTCTCCCTCTCACGTCTCGCCTGATGATCCTGCCGCTGCAGTATGACTCATTTCTGAAAAAAAGCAAAATTCATTGTGTTTTTTTTTTCAGTTGTGAGTGATATTCAGTTCTTTAACTTGCAGAGTCACATGGCTACAATAATCGCCTCTCACGCCGCAGCCATATCAAACTCACTCAACGCTCCCATCATCGTCTTCACCAGAACAGCTTCTATGGCCATCCTCTTGAGCCACTATCGGCCTTCATCCACAATATTTGCCTTCACAAATGAGTAAGAAAACGACATTCTTCAACTCTCTGGAAGCATTAATCTCATGCTTCTCTCAATATCTAACTTCTGAATTGTACTTCAGCCAACGAATTAAACAAAGGTTGATCCTCTATCAAGGTGTGACACCCATCTCAATGGAGTTCTCGGACAGCGCTGAAGAGATATTCTCCAGAGCTCTCGCTACCTTGCTGGTTCGTCGCATACCATCACAACACCCAGTTGTCAGCTTTCACTTTACCAATTCATCCATGCTCTAACTTTTCCTGTAAACGTCTTTCTTATTTTCTACGCAGAACAATGGCTTGGTGAAAGATGGGCAAAGCGTTATGATTGTTCAGAGCGGTGCACAACCAATTTGGCGCAGCAAGTCTTCCCACCACATTCAAGTTCATAGAATTGAAACTTGATTCTATTGGATTCAAGGTAAGAGATTACCAGTTTAGCAACTTCATTGTCAGTAAAATACCCTTCAAACAGTTCGAATTTCACACAGTTTATATGTGTGAATTATGTAAGTTTATCATACAATTCGTCGATAAATTATCTTTCATTTCGCCTCTTAGTTTTTCATGTGTTCAACATAACTTCCTGCACTGGCTCAAAGCTTCAGGCTAGTATCTAGCTTGTAAGCTTTATATCACTCAGTGCAAGATACCAGTGAGAGACACAAGCTAGACCATCCTAGTCTTATCTATGTTACTGAGTTCTTTATTCTCTGATACTCGTAAAATACTTAGAAAAATATAGCGATCTGTAAATCGAGCTAGCAGGAACTTCAGATATGATGTTGCAGGAAATGAGCTCAAGCTTTTCTCTTCTTAGCTCTGATACCTGCACAGCTGACAGTGTGATCCATCATCGGAATTCTCCGAAGGCTGATAAAATGATCGCAAGCAACTTCAGACCACATTATTGCTGCTATGCTGGCTGCTGTCTCCTCCTCTTCCTTCCATTTTACTACTCTTGTACAACCTAGCATAGATAACATAGATAGCCAGATCCACTGTAGTTAATCCAGCCAACAGGAAGAAGAATCTGTCAAGGTGGCCCTTGTTAAGGTTCCCTGGGATCCATCCTGGCATGTGGTGATTTGTCGAAAATCTCATCACTACAGTTACCATGAGACTGCTGACAAAGTTTCCAAGCGACATTGATGTCATGCAGAGCGCGCTTCCGAAGGACTTGAGCGCATCGGGAGCTTGGGCGTTGAAAAACTCGAGCTGCCCGACGTACATGAAAACCTCGGAGGCTCCAATCAGCATGTACTGAGGCGCTTGCCAGAAGATGCTCACTGAGCTTGATCCCTCGCAGTGTGGGCAGTCTGTTCGGGCATGCTTCAGCCTGTAGCACTCCACGAAGCCAGCGGAGAGCATGGCTGCCACAGCAATGGCCAGGCCTATACCCATCCGCTGAAGCTCGGTGAGTCCCTTTTTCATGATTCTTCTCACGAAAGGGTCTAGCACTCTTCTGTAGAGAAATATGAAACAAGCAACGCTGAGGATGTCGAAGGTTGACATGCTCGCCGGAGGGATCTGGAATCCCCTGACGGTGTTTTTCATGGCTGCGCCTTGCTCCACGAAAAGCGAAGCCATTTGGGTGAACACGACTGAGTAGATGATGGTGCAGAGCCAAATGGGGAATAGTCTTAGTATGCACTTGACTTCCTCGACTTGTGTCACCGGACAGAGATGCCACGGGTCGACCTGGCCTAGTCGTCGGTCGGCCAAATCTCTTGGGTTGATATACGCTGCTCTGTCCAGAAACCTGGTCACGGACGATTCTCAGGTCAGTTGTTCAGGTTAAAAAAAATTGCAATACCGTGGCTGGTTTTGGCTTGCATTTAAATTGGACTGTGAAAGCTCACTTGAATCCATTTGTATGAAGAATCTTCCTACTGTTGCAGCCAGATTTCTCTTCTGCTTCAGCTTCATAAAGCTCTTGGCTGCGAGAGATCGGCGCTCTGCACTTCTTGACAGCTGCAACAATGACCTGACAAAACCTGGCGAAAGGGTTGCCGTTCGGCTTGAAGTGCCTGTACCTCGGTGTCCCAGCAAGAAACAGGATCAGCGCCGCCAGCGCTGAACCTGCGGATGCCCAGAAGCCAAAAGCCCACATCCCCAAGTTTTCATAGTACCCCAAGACAGTGTTTGAAACGAGTGATCCTAGGTTGAGGACCAGGTAGAAATAGCTGAAGAATGAGACCTTGGAATGCCCCTCCTCAGGATGCTCCTCATCGAACTGGTCTGCTCCAAAGGTGGCGATGTTGGGCTGGTATCCGCCGTAGCCGAGGGCGATCATGTAGATTGACATGTAAAACATGGCTTCCTGGAAGCCCGAATGGCGGCTGCAGGGCAGCTCCTGGCTCCCGCAACCTCTGGGCTCGAGCAAGAAGAGGTAGGATGACAATGACAGCGACGCCAAGCCCTGGCAGTAGGCCAAAAAAAATAAAAGTCACCAGCTGAGCTTAAACCTTGTAGCTAGCCATGGATGTGTTTCAGAAGCCGATAGGACTTACTAAGGCGAAGATGAGTTGGAAGATTGCGCAAGTCTTGTACCTCCCCCAGTAGGAGTCGCTGAGGAAGGCGCCGACGAGGGAGAAGATGTAGACAGTGCCGGTCCATTTGCTGACGGTGTTGGCGGCCTTTGCGTTGTCTTGCTGTAGAACTCTGGTCAGGAACAGCACCAAGTTCACTCCAACTCCAAAAAACGCTAGCGTGGCCAACCCTTGATTCACTGTTCACCATAACCATACAAATTGCCTTTCAACGTTCATTCAAATTCTAAACTAAAACACTAAAAAATTTTGACCCACACCACAATGAACTACATACATACCAATACTAATGAAAGTTGTAATATCGTATTCTGACTCTGACACATTAAAAATAAAACTTAAAATTAATGATGAATTTCTTTGGCTACGTTAGGTAGGAGGGATAAGTACTGGGATAGGATAAATAATACTTAGATGATGCGTTTAGTAAATTTTTAAATTGAGTTATTAATAATACTAGGATTATGATTACTCTTAAAGATGGATGTTATCTCTCCCACGTGGGTTAAATTATCCCAATCTGATAATTACATAATTATCCAAATCTCTCTATAACATATCACGAGAAACGAACAACAAATTGATCAAAACAAATAAATCGAAATCAACTAAGGAAGGCCGACGAAGCACATCACCTCACACGGAGACGAAGATCGAAATCAACCTCGCTGAAGCAACGACGCCGGTCCGGACGAAGCGCAGGACCTGAGACGGCATCATCAAAACAGTGGACTGGACAAATCGCAGAACAGAAGGAAGAAGCTCTCATACGGCGGCTCGAATATGTTGGATTTCCAGAAGCGGAGGTTCCAGTTCGTCGGATTTGCTGCCGGAGTCGTCGTTCTCAGCATCGCAGCTGAGAAATGCCGACAACTGGTTGGAGAAGGGGCCTCCTCAAAGAGTGGGCAGTTTACAATCTTAAATTGTTTTGACATGGGTTCTGGAAGCGTAGCTTGTGGAGTGAAGGAAGGTATAAAACTCTACTTCTATAACATTAGATCTGCTCATGTCAGGATGGCGAGGCAGAAAGCAATTGACACTGCTCTTGCTGATGCAACGGCTCAAGGGCTAGCAGCCAATCTAGCAGCCAAATTTGCTCAGAAAAAAGATGAAAAGGCAGCAAAGCTCGTTACTTGCCAAGCAAAGCGAATAGTAAGCCCCATCATCTCTTCTGGATGGGATTTCTTTGAAGCTGTTTACTATGGTGGAACTATGGCCGAAGGTTTTGTCAGGGTTAATTTGGTAAAATAATTTTTATTGCGGTGTCCAATCAAATATGTTTCAAAATTATAAATAATACCATTATATCCAATCCGTATATAAATTATCCCATCATTAATAAATGGGTAAAAAACAAAAACATCCCCCGAACTATCGGTCAAAATCAAATTCAGTAACGAACTATTTTTATTTTCAATTACAATACCGAAGGACCTAATTGTAAATAAATTTTAAAAAAAGCACCCCAAATTTATTTAAAATCGAAAACAACCCCTTTTACACATTATCCTCCTCCACCACCACTCATCACCGCCACCGCCACCGCCCTATCCTTGCGCGTGGAGCTGCCACCACTACCCCCTCCTCCACCACCGCTCATCACCACCTACAAAGCCCACTTACCGACCGTCAACGTCAAGCTGCAGCAGCCTCGCTTGGTTGCTGCCACTGCTACCACGGAGGCAACATGGCTGGTGGATTGTTAGCGTTGTCGTTAGGGTTTTGATCCCCACCCAAGCCGCCTCCTCCACCTGCGGCTTCTACGGTGTTGGTAGCTTGGGTTGAGGTAGGTCTGTTGGTGATGGTTTCATTGAGTTAAGGGAGCATGTGGTTGCGGAGGAGGGGTGGTGGTGGTGGCTCCACGCGCAAGGATAGGGCGGTGGTGGTGATGAGTGGTGGTGGAGGAGGGGAATGCGTAAAAGGATAGGGCGGTGGTGGAGGAGGGGGTGGTGGTGGCGGCTCCACGCGCAAGGATAGGGCGGTGGCGGTGGCGGTGATGAGTGGTGGTGGAGGAGGATAATGTGTAAAAGGGGTTGTTTTCGATTTTAAATAAATTTGGGGTGCTTTTTTTAAAATATATTTACAATTAGGTCCTTCGGTACTGTAATTGAAAATAAAAATAGTTCGGTACTGAATTTGATTTTGACCGGTAGTTCGGAGGATGTTTTTGTTTTTTACCCTTAATAAATTATACCATTAATAATACTTTTTAGAGTATAACGTGACAGTTTGATTGTGTCCAAGTCCTTAAAAATTTTTAAAATTTTTAAACTCTAAAATCTTTGATAAAATAAATACGTTTGAAATCCTAAAATTATAAAATTTATAAAAATCATCCGAAACCATTTACTAATTTAAAATGATATTACTATTTATCTGATTTATTTAATAATTAGTTATATTCCAGTCTGATTTCAACCGAACCTTCAACAGAGTGTTGACTGTTAGATTTTTTTTAAAAAAAAACTATTTTTTTTACAAATTTTTATATCCATTCTACTTTACTATTTATTTTAATTTCAAATCAACCATTCTTGAAGAAAACTGCAATTTTTTCAAATCAATCATTCTTGGAGAAAACTGCAGTTGTAAACTACGGTTTTTAATAAGAAAACCTCCATTTCAATTGGTGATTTTATATAAAAAAAATGAAACCGCAGTTCACAACTACAGTTTTGTGTATTCTAAACGGATATTTTTATTGAAAATAAAAGCATGGTTTGAAATTGTATTTTTTTAAGAAAAATCACGGTTCACAATTATGGTTTTCTTCAAAATCAGATATATTTGAAAATAAAAAGAAGGGATAAAACCCAAAAGGGGCCCTGAACTACCACCACTTACTTAATTGTGGTCATAACTATCACAATTTCCAAAAATGGTGCCATGAAAAAAAAATTGGACTGATTTTCTAAAATAAAATTTACAATTATATGATAACCTAATATTATTATAAGACTTAGATTTGTGTGCAAAAATTACGTCGTTTGGTTATCAAAATAAATTATATCATTTTACGCACATAAAGAAAACAACGTCTTTTGATAACCAAATGACGTAATTTTCACACATAAATTTAAGTATTATAATAATATCAGGTTTGGAATGTAATGATAAATTTTAATTTAGAAAATCAGTCCAATTTTTTTTTCATTGCACCCTATTTGGAAATCATGATAGTTCTGACCACAATTGGATAAACGGTGATAGTTCAGGGCCCTTTTTGAATTTTTCCCGGGATCGAATGTTTAGAAAAATTGGTAGAAATTTAGTTTTTTTTTGAAAAAAAATCTCGATTGTTATTACATTTATGTGAACTCCAAAGTGACAGACGTCATTAGTGTGGATGGAGGGAAATGTGTCACGAGAGTTGGACTGGACTTTTAATCAGTGTTCTAGATAGCGTTAAACGATACTAGGTGGTGAGCACAATGCTTAGCAATTAATTGGTTAGACGGAAATTAATCGGAACGATTAATCGGACAGTTAATCGAAGTTAAATATATTAATTATAAATTTAATAATTAATTATAAGTATATATGTTTAAAAATTATTATTTTCATAAAAATTAAATCTTCAACAATTAATCGGCTAGGCGGAACGTTTCAACACCGCCTAACGATTAATCGGTCCGGAACAGGAATTTTTAGAACAGTACTTCTAACACGCACGCACTTGAATTTTCATAAACTCTGAGAAGTGATGAGAACATGAAGCATGTCTGAATTTTTTATTTTTTGCGACGTCCGTTGAACCCAAGATCTTGAATTTATCAGACAACATCCAAGATTATTAGACCAACATCTTATTAGTCATGTCCGAATTAGATTTTAGATTAGAATGAAATTGTGTCACGTCTTCTGACTTCTACTTGTTGCAAATGCCCCATTCATTTTTCTACACTCCAAACTCGTATAATTAACTCCTTATACTTGCATCACGACAAAAGTCTAATTTTTTACTTGGCGTACTTAAATTAGGTTCGGATGAAACGTGTCAGTTCCTCCACGTTTCACCAAGCCGCCAATATAACAAAAATTAGAATGAAATAATATTGAATTCGTGTCACATATGACTAAATAACAATGAAATGTTAAATAACTACAGGCTAAATTGATAAGGAGATTATCTTATCAACTGATATGTTGACAAATGCACCTCTTTCTTTGTTTTTGTTTGGTTTACGGAAAATAGGGGAATTTATTTTCAGTAACTTATCATCTAATTTTTCTTATTTAGTTAGATATGAGAATTTACAGAGAAAATATGAAATTTAATCTCAAGCAATTAAATGATTTGCTGTCAGAATGGTTATTAAATTCTTAACTAATAGATAATTGACATGTGCACATATGAGTGAAAATAATATTTAAAAACTTCCGTATTTTGTTAAAACCATATTTATATTCTATAAAACCATTCCGATTTTACATAATACCGTCAATATCGTAAATTAACATGGATGCACCAAATCTTAATCCGAAAATATTGTGATTTTTTTTAATTTAATCAATTTTATATTTAATTTTTGTTTTCCTATTATGATTATCCCCGGATTCCCCAAGCAGGAGCTTTGCTTATGTGTTATTCAGTTTCAGATTTTCTATGGAGAGAATTTTTTTTATTAACACATCTACCTGGTGGATTATAAACATACTAATGAAAAGATGACACATGATATTTTGATATCACTCATCACGAAAAGTTTTTTTTTTAATCTACTGATAGATCAATAAATATCATTTTGATTTTTCAAAATGTGTCACTCAAAACCAAATTCTCGCATTATTGAAAAATGAGTGACATCAAATACTAAAACTCACATGACCAAACACGCACGAGACCTAACAAGGCCAAACAAGGGCTTGTAACTAGAGTAGATTTCACATGATCAAGGTTTTCAGGTCCAAACAAATTGGCGCTCCGGATTTAGATTCCACTTCTCCATGAGATTCCAGACATTTTATTTCATGATAGCTTCATTTTTTTTCAATTTCTTTCCACTTATTTTCATGGAAAAAAAAAGACTAAAAAGAATTACTTACACAAAATTATGATCCCAGCAGGCCATTTTCCAGTGGAAGCTCTTGTGGCGGGGCAGCCGTGTCTGTCCACAGTTCCATCCCAAGTGATGCATGGTGCTTCATCTTCTTCTTCCTCCTCCTCAAACTTAGCCTGTAAAAATCAAGACCATCAAAACCCTGTTCAGAACCATGCCTCTAATCCTGCATGTGACATTATTTTGTACAGACGCGCCAACCTTTCTGGGAGACTGCAAGCCACCAGCCATTCTTGGATGATCAGAAGCTAACTGTGAATAATGAACAACAGAGAGAGAGCGAGAGAGAGACTGAAATGTGGCTCGCTGCAGATTAATAAGATTCTTGTTTGGGCTTGGAAAGTGAATAAATATATAGAGGAGGATTCAGCAGATGAAGGGTGGGGATGGAGATAGATGGAAGGGTTCACAAGCATACCAAATTACCAAAATGACCTTGCTCTTTTCCTTTTTTTAAATAGAGTGAACTACTTTTCTGTTGTGTTGTAAACTTGTAATAGCAAGCTGAACACGGACAAAGTGCATCTTCATATGTATGACTTGAGTTTACTGGACACACACACTATTTTATTACAAGTTCTGAGTTAAATAGAGGAGGCTATGGCCAGCAAAAGTTACTTTTATGCATTAGGTTAAATGTGGATTAATCAGATATTAGGGCGCACTTAATTACAGAGTGTGAAACCATCATTCATTAGTTTCTTAATGAGATAAATCACAGCTTCAGTTATAACTATATGAGCTGAAAAAGATCCAACTTGAGGTGTCATCAAATATCTCCTTATGGGTGGTCGACCTGGTGGGTATCATTAGCCGACCAGATCTAAGAAATGGGAAATTATATTGTTGAATTTTGTCTAGTTAAATTAGATTATAATTATACAGCGGACGTAAATTTGGATTATGAATTGAATTTGTGTTTAAAGTAATTAATTCATATTCATTTGTAATGATTTGACCCCTGCATAAATACAAAACAGCTCAACCCAACTCATATTCAAACTTCTTAATTTGGGTGGAGTTAGGGTTAACTCATATGCTCCTATTGTACATAAATTGTATAAATCAAACATAAAAATACACTTAATTGGGTTGGATTCACTTTTGGATCATTCCAAATTCATTTTATTTGATTCAAAGATCAATCCAACTCAATTAAACCTAACCTAACCCAAATTAACTTATTGAATTTATTTAAATTGAGTTTTGGGTCAATTCAAATTAATTACTTACATCCATAATTATACAATAATTTTAAAATTTAGATTTGAACTCTTATTTAAGAATCTTCCTCCATCTCACTCACTTTTTTTCCCAAAACTTTTTTCATCGTTGGCGCCCTTACCGCTAGTTTGGATAGTAGTTCCATAAACCTAGACTTCTAGTTAAATAAAAAATTTATAATCCAATATAAGTTTATTAAGACTGTGCGGGAAAATTTTAGGGAAAGAACAGGTTGAGAGAAAATGAGAATATATATTTTTGTTTGGTTTAGAGAAAATTGAGAATAGAAAGTTAAATGAAAATTTAGATGAAAAATATGAAAGAAAATTTGTTTGCATTACAGAATGTTTTAATTTTTTCCCCAAATTTTCCACCCCTAACAAAACAATGGGGAAAATAAGATGAATTTAATGAAGAATTCACTTTCCTTCAAATTTTCCTTTTCCTCAAACTTTCCCAAACCAAACACACCCTAAAGTAGTGTTTGATTTACTAAAAATTTGAGAGAGGAAAATTTAAGGGAAAGTGAATTTCTTATGGAATTCATCTCACTTTTATTTGTTTGGTCAGAGGTGAAAAATTTATGATAAAGTAATCAGACACTCTTTATTTTTTAAAAAAATTTCAATCTCATTTTCCATATCCCAACTTTCCTTAAACCAAACAAAAAATTTCTTTCTATTTTTCCTCAATTTTTTTTTAAACCAAACACAGCCTATAAGTGATGATGAAATGTCTCACAAACTAAACTCTTACTCAATAGAAGTATATTATCTACCATACGATAGAGATTAAACCTACCCCATCCCATATATGTGTAATTAAAATAGTGCCCGTGATATATATCATGCATTGTTATGGTTCAGGTGAGTGTCTGTATGTGTGTGGTTCCAAGTGTACGTGCTCATAGAAGAGGTTTAAGATACATTGGTTGCAGACTCAACTCTTAACAATCACATGTAGTTTTATATTGATGACATAACAGATAGATCAATATCAAAGATTAATTGAAGAGCATGATTCTCTCCATGATGATAATAATACTTTATAGCCGCATATCTCCTCCACAGAACACCTTTGTATGTATACCTAAGTTGTCAACTTATCTTCCAATAGATAATAAAATCACAAGACGAAGTACATTTTGGTTAACATCTCAACTGTGATCAGATCATGCTACTTTACCTAACAGTATGCCCTATAGAATATAGTTTACATGCTGTTGATAAAATGGAAGGTGTATTACTCTTTAGTCTAATATTAATGGCTGTGATGAATTATAATAAGGGTTGAGCCAGTGAGGTGGCTTTGTTACATGGTAACGCATTGCTTTAATCGATTCGGTTGCACGTTGACAGTATCATTGGCAAGCTTTTGGTTCCTGAACTTTGGATTGGGAAAATGGATCGAATTGCGTAATGAAATGTCTGCAAGCTATTAGGTTTTTGCCCAGCGCTTGAACAATATGGAACATGACTATTCTTGCACAACCAATTTATTCACATAAATAATGCCACGCCAGACAATATATGGGGACTAGATATGATGTACTAATTGGACTGGTTTTGCTGTAACAGGTCATCTAACATGTATGTTTGTTCGATCGATCCATCATGCCGTTTAGGAAATGCAGATTTTGGGCTGTAACAAGGCCTATGTGTGTTGTAAACAATGATGCTGTGGTCTGATGATAAAGATGGTGAGAGGTTGAATCTTGACAATTCATATTTTTATAGAATTTTTTGATTGTCGGATGTGTACGTTGTAATTTATATTTAATAATTTTTTTTACAAGTCATATACTGAAAAATGCCTTAAGAATAGTAAAACATATAGCGATGTTTTCTAATGCAAAAAATGTCATACAAAGATAAATATATACTCCATCCAGTGTCCAGTTTTACTCACTTAATCTAAATTTATCTATCTATTTATTTTTATTTATTATTTATTAATTTATATGTATATTTAATATGTCATATATTTTAAAAAATTATTAAACATTAATTACATCATTATGATAATCCATAAAATACCCATTCACATAATCCATCAAATTCTACATTTTATATGAAATTAAAAAAATAGATACATATTAATTTTGTACAACAACTACTAATATTATTATTTTTAATTCACTCAGTTAAATCGTAAACAATTAATATTTTAGGATGGAGAGACTATATAGGTGTTTATATACTAAAAACTTCCTCATAACCATCTTATGTCAATTTGAACTTTATCGCTCAATAAAAAAAAGTTAGTTTATATTGAAATATGAAATCATAATTTCTAGACCCAGATTTTTAAATCACAATGAAGTTATAGTCTAATTAAATTAGTGTAAATCTATAAATGACGGTCCAACGATATGAGAACAAATAAACTCACTTACACGATATTCGATAATTTTATTTTTATTTTTTATTAATATAACATTATAATGCACACAACCGATAAATTAAATCATACAAATTGTCAAAAACCACAACCCACCTTTTTTTACCAACAAACCACATTTTTATTGTGTATTCCATCAAGTCTGTTGTGCCTATGATACTTCACCACCAATTTGTACTTGATGGCGAAGACCTCAAACGGACAAAAGAAAAACTATTATTTATACGTGGAAGAAAAAATGAGAAATAAATGAAAACAAATAAAGCATATATGATGAGAATTTACGTGCCAAATACCAATGTGAGACACTTATATTTATAGTGTGAGATGCAATATGAGAAGTCGACCAATTATGAATTGAGAAATATTCGGGAGATCATTACGAGGTTATCCAAGGATTCGGTCTTGCAGGATTTGGGTTGCACTAGGTATTGTTTAACCTCAGTGTCGAACATGAAAATTTTGTTATTGTTCGTTCTAAAAATCCCCGTTTCGGACCGATTAATCGCCGATTAATCGCTAGGCGGTGTTGAAACGTTCCGCTTAGCCGCCTAGCCGATTAATTGTTTAAAACTTAATTTTTTATGAAAATAATAGTTTTTAAACATATATATTTATAATTAATTATAAAATTTATAATTAATATAATTAACTCCGATTAATTGTCCGATTAATCGTTCCGATTAATCCCCGCCTAGCCGATTAATCGCTAGGCGTTGTGTTCACCGCCTAACACCGCCTACCACTTTTTAGAACGCTGTTCGCAAGTCATTCAATCATTAATGGCACTGCACTTTATATATATGTATATATATTTTTTAGTTTTTCGTCATTGGTCTCACGCCATTTGGTACTTCGGAGTTGGATTTGGGAAGAAATTGTGGAGCACACGCATGAGTTCCACCATTAATCAACAGTGCACAATATGATGTAAATGTAAAATTACCCAACAATGTTTTCCTCACGATCGGAGACACTAAAAATATTCCCAGCAAATAAATCGGCAGCTCGGAGACGGTCGATGGACAATAATTTAGATTCAAAGGTTCAGCCACCGTCGATCTGGAAGAGGTTTCAACCACAGCCGTTGGATGAATTATTATTGATCACGTTTTTTATATAGCAAACGTGATCAAAGATATACCAAATTTTTTATCATGTTTGCTTTATAAGAAACGTGATCACTAACATTTGATCTAACGGTCCAGATTTCTTTTAATCTATTTGCTTTGATCAGGTTTGTTAAAGGCAAACGTGATCAAAGATAAACCATATCTTTGATCACGTTTGCTATATACTAAACGTGATTAATAATATTTGATCTAACGGTCCATATTTTTTTGATCAATTATGTTTTGATCTCGTTTCCTATGTATTAAGCGTGATCAAAAATACATTTATCCAACGGTCCAGATTGATCGATTCAAAAATCATTGATCACGTTTTCAATTGCAAAAGTGATCAAAACTTTTCTAAATATATTTTTAAAATATTGATAATTGATGAAATACCATTAATATCGTTTACTATATCAAACATGATTAAAAATTATGAACTCTTAACACGTTTTTGAATATTCAACGTGATAAAAAATATCAATCGTGATTACAAATTTATACAAAACGTGATTAAAGATGTTTCATAAATTTTAAATATAAAAGATAATTAAATAAATTTAATTTAGTGATAAATTATATATAAATATCTCAGAATATTCTACTGGTTGTGCTAAGTATTTAAAATTTATATTTTATGATTATCTATCAAACCAAATTATTAAATAAATCTTGAATTTTTATTTTCAGAAATAGTTAATAGCTAGTTCTAATCATTCATATATTAGATGCATATATATGTAATAAGTGAAATAACCCAACTTTGAGATCACAAAAAAATAACTTTTTATGTGAAGAAGTTCAAATTGACTATATGTGTTAGGAATGCGAATAAAAATCGATAAACAAACAAATAGAGTCAAATCGAACCGAAGCATAGTTATGTAATGTTAGCGTTTCAGTTATACGGTTTCAAATTTGAAAAACCCGATGACTAATTGATTGGTTAGGTTTTTATTTTTCTCAAACCGAAAATCTATCCGAACGTGCATACATATAGGATTTCATATGTAAATTATACTATTTAGTAGTATTAGACGATCATAACATACCTATAGGAAATTCATATGTAAATTATATTATTTAGTAGTTAGATTAGTCAATAGAGTTCATCAAAAAAATTAACCGAACCGAATCGAATCATGTTGGTTTGATTGAATTTGATTTTTTTATCAAAAACCGATAACCTGTATAGGATCATAACATGCATACATTGATTGGTTGATTGAATTTGATTGAATCAGTTATTTCAGTGATCCAAGAAATCGGTATAGGATTATTTTCATCACATACGTCTCTCCATACTCAATCAAACATCATAAGCAACATAAATTTAACAATATCAACTTTTTTTAAGAAAACTCAAACAAATTTTACATGTAATCTTAAATTTCAACCAAAATATATATAGATCAACATTAATATGTACAAATTTCATATTATCAACATTAATCTCTTTTGAGTTGAAATGTCCAAATTGGAAGCTTCATTTGAAGTCAAAATTTCATAATCTGTAAAACATGCACACACAACTGAAATGTGATTAGAGAAATATCACATTTTATAATCAAGTTTAATGGTGATTAAAACATTAACAATCACGTTTTCTTGTAAGACAACGTGATTAAAAACTAATCATTATATTAATCACATTTGTTAAAGGAAAACTTAATTATTGTAATATGTATTGACCACGTTTGCTATTAAGAAACGTGATTAATAGTACAATTTAATAATTAAAAATGTAATTTTTTTTATATTTTTAAACATTTTATGTTTGAAAACGTGATGAAAATATAATAATATTTTTGATCACGTTTGTTAATATAACAAACGTGACAATAAATATGTATTTTTGATCACGTTTAGTGATGATAAACGTGATCAAAGATTAGATATATTATTGATCACGTTTGTTACTCACAATCGTGATAATTGTAATTAGAATTAATCCCGTTAGTGTTTAATAAACGTGATTAAAAATACACGTTTCTAAAACAGTGTCGTTTTGTTGTTATTATTGATCACGTTTGTCTTCATTAAACGTGATTAATGCTATATGTCACTGAACGCTGTCGTCTTCCTCTTTTCAATCACGTTTTCGGTTTTGAAATATGATTAATAATTAAACGTGATTAAAAATATGCGTTACATAAAATCAAATCTGTAATAGTGTGACATTGTTAGTGACCTGTAAATGATAATCTTAAATTTGAAAAAATGACTAAAAAAATAGAAACATAATTTTAAAATTGAAAGTCAAGATTCATAAGTGACAGCATGTATACAAATAGAAATAATCACTACCAAAATCGTCATTTTTTTTATCACTAGTTAACGGTGAAATATTTCACCAGAAACTTTTTCGTCCAAATATATATCAACAGCAATGAGTGATTATCGGCTAACATTTGTCATTGGTTACTGACCATATTTTTGATGAACTTGCCGGTGATATTTTTAAAAAATTTGGTTGGTATTGCCGGCAATTTTTTGAACATACTAAACTTACCGACAATTTTTCTATTTTAAATTTACTAGTCAAATAATAAAACATCCATTTTTTTTCCGATATGAAAATATAGGTGAAATTTTGAATGAGCATAAACGATACCATTAATTACCAGCAACACTCATTTACTGAAGAATTCTTGGGCGCTAAATCCACAAATTTTAGCAATGAATTATCATAAATTGCACGTAGTAACTTGAAGTGAATTTCATTTATTATCATTTCATCATGTTTTTAATAATATTCGTGATCATCATAGTTTGATTCGAATAAATTTATAACAAATATCAAAATATACTCCTAAAATTTTGAAGCATCATCTTTACTTAAACTTGAGGTCATGATTCAAATTCTGTAACGTGACCTTAGGTATAACCAAAAATCGCGCTTCATAATTTGAAACGTAATTTCTGATGTAACCCTTTCAGTAGTATTTAAAATTTTAAAATATAATCTTTAATTTAGCCTTCTTCCTACTTGATGATGCTAAGATGATGATGATCAACTATTTGGTTTGAGTTTTTTTTTTATGTTCAATGAATTTCTTTTTGGTAGGAAAAATTATATTTCAAAATAAGTTAAGTACAAAAATTGTAGATGATTCAAGGTTCTCAAGAATAAAATTGCAGTAAGATATTTTTATACAAAAAATTATTATTAATGACTGAATAGACAGATCCATTATATTACATTCACGTAGAACTAATGATAGAAAGATGGTCGTGACTGAATAATCTGGATTCCGGTCCATGAATTTATACTCATATATACTACAAGAGGAATAACACATAGATGGTGATACGAGAGACTTATGTAGAGCTACAAATTAATGTTCACAAATGTGAACTAGATGCCTTCAGGAAATTTGAATCTAAGACACTTAGTCTTAAAATTAATGCATGGCTTGACCATCTCATCAAAGACCTTATATACTTGTGCGTTTAAGATTTTCTTATATAAGAGAGCAACGCTTAAAGGCATATTTTGAGCCTGGAAATGGATTTTTAAGCTCAAAAATAAAAATTCAATTTCATGGTAGAAAAAACTTCAAAGGTGTCAAAATCAGATTTAAATTTTGGGAAAAATCTTAAAGGAGGTTCCAAATTGACATTTCTTCATTTGAGTTCTGAACTATCGAAATATAGAAATAGGATGTAATATTTTTTGACTAATTTAAAATGTCTCATTGACTGATTAATTAAATATAATTGATCTTATTAAATTTGTACCGTAATAGATTCATTTAGTATGAAATACATGAATTTTTTGTGTAAAACATTATATTTAATATGCTGATAAAACAAGGCAGTTTAAGTGAATATAGTAATATCAGTTAAGGAGTCTAATTTTTTTTCTTGTATTTTGACATTTAAATAATTCCGACCATAAATAAAGAAATAAGATAATTTGGATCCTTTTAGAAATTTTCCCTTAAATTTTTATTCGCCAGGGCTAACTAAAGCTTGGGGCTGAGTAGGCCGTTTCAGAGGAGATCAGGTGATTATATATTGGCTTAAAATACTTACGCATAGTTCAATTTCTAGAATTTCAGTTCTTTTCAATCTGTTGTTTTGTTAGCTTTTTATGTTTTTACTCTCGTTTCTTCATTTTTCATAAATTTTTCCTTACAAATGCTAAAGTACATTAACAAATAATCACAATGTTGAAAATGAATAAAATATTATAATAATATAATAAATGAGGGAAGGTATCCGTCGACCCGACAGATTCGGTTCGGTTCGTGAAAAATTAAAAGCTGAACCAAATTATTAGTTATCGATTTTTTGAAATTTGAAACCGTAACCAAACCATTAAAATTTCAAACCGGACCGAACCGATCCGTTTCAAACCGAACAATTTTTTAAAATTTTGAACCGAACCGACCGGTTTTGAAATGACATTTCAAACCGGACCGATCCGTTTCAAACTGAACAATTTTGTAACATTTCAAACCGAACCGAATCGATTGATTTCAAACCGAACCAAACCGGCCGGTTTCAAATCGAACTGAACCGGTTCGGTTCGGGAGGGCGACAAACACCATAATGTTATATATGTAGATAATTAAAGGAGTACCCTGTTAACATATTATACAAACAATGAGAAATTCACTAAGTTTTGGGGAAGAGAGAAAAAATTTAAAAAATATAATTTATATGGATTTCATATAATGTTTTTCTTATTTGATTAGAGATGGAAAATGTTGATGAGTTTGAGTGATACAAAAGAGTCCACCCTTTTGTACAAATATGGTGATATTTAAAGCATAAACGACATCAAATAGGCATGTGATGTCACATCTAACCCATTCCCTAATAAATTATTTAAAAAAATTACTTTTAACACACGCAAAATCAGATGTAACCGAAGAATTTGCAAATCTTGTTTGATTTCTCCTATAAAAAGAGAACGGATGTAAGGAAGAAGGTATCCCTACCATTTCCTCTTCTCTTATATTTTCTTATATTTGAGAGTTTATCTCTCTAGTTTCTTTCATTGTATTTTTATAACGATTTTATATCACAAGAAAATAAATTAATATTTTTTCTTCCTCCAAATTTCGCCATATTCCATTGACACAGTTAGATGAATGTTGAGATTATTAATATATCATAACATTTGGTATCAGAGTCAAATTTGTTATACAAATATCAGGAGTGATGTTTAAGTATTGTAGGTGACTTATGCCTAAATCGGTTTTACCACAATTGTCACAATTCGACTGTCAGGACTTCCACGAATGATCGAATCGTATGAAGATATTTTTTTAGTCTCAAACTTTATGAAATTTGATCAAAACTGGCTACACCAAAGTAATTGGAGAGGCATTTGATGTCCTCAAAAAATTCTGATAGTCATTAAAAATCAAACTGAATTGATTTGATTCGGCTCTCCACAAATACGTATTAATATAAATAAAGAATGAAAGAAACACACATTATTTTTTATGTGATTCGCCTCTCCACAAAATTTACATTCACGATCTCCACTATTTATAAATGTGTATTGTGAAAATGGACATTCTCAGCTCAAAACTCTCAAATGCAATTCTTTTAATTCTTCTAGTATATTGTTATCTAACAAAAACCTCCGGGATAACCCTTCACAATTCAAAAAAAAACAATTCTGAAGTTTTTAAGAAAACTCTCACCGAGTCGCCTCCCGTTTGTTCATGCCTATTGAACGTAACATCCTATTTATATGAGCATTAATATTAAATTAAGTTGAATTTTTAATCCAATCAAAACTGTAATTTCATAGTATATCTAAAGTTTCAACTACTTTGATGATCTGATCAACTTTTAATTAAATTGTGTGATAGAATAAAGTTGTAATTTTGAACTGAAAATATATAAAAGTTTGCAAAACAAGACTAAAATACATTATATACAATAACTATACAGAATCTGTGTTTTAAAATTCGAATTTATAAAAAAGGATACAACTCAAAAGGGCCCTGAACGATACCACTTACTTAATTACGGTCAGAACGATCATGATTTCTAAAAAAGGTGCGATGAAAAAAAAATTAGACTGATTTTCTAAAATAAAATTTATCATTACATTTCTAAATCAATATTATTATACGACTTAGATTTGTTAGCGAAAATTACGTCATTTGGTTATCAAAGTAAATTATATCATTTTGCGCACATAAAGAAAATGACGTCTTTTGATTACCAAGCGATGTGATTTTCACACACAAATTTAAGTCTTATGATAATATAAATTTTAAAATTTAATGTTGAATTTTATTTTAAAAATCAATCTATTTTATTTTTCATCACATATTTTTTGAAAATCACGGTAGTTCTGAACGCAATTGAATAAGTGGTGGTAGTTCAGAATCTCTTTTTTATTTATTTCACTTATAAAAATATAATGATATTGAACATAGATAAAAAATAGTAAAATTTTAAAATAATGAAAAAGAGCCGTTATATATATATATAGAAGAGGGATCAAATGTAAATGGTCTTTTCAATGTAAACAGTGGACAAATCTCAACCATATATCATCCCAAATCTAATGGCTATGATTCTTCCGGCGTTTATTTGATTTACTCATAGATAAACAAATACGATGAAAGTTTCATTTTGTGGTGGGTTAGCTCTCAAACCTTCAGTTCTCGATCACATCGATACGGGTCGACCTGATGCACGCAGCCGCCAAAATCGCCGGCGTCGGAGTCAATTCTGGCCAGATCCAGTCCTTTGCGAGCCCACTTCCGTCTCACATGTTGTGTCCCTTCACGGCCTCAACGCGAACGTCTCTCTCGACCCGTGCAAGCCCTAAGCGGAGCTTTGGATAGGAAAAAGGTTTTGATATGACGGAGATGAACAACGGTTTCCGTGCAATCCCTCGCTCGACTTGCTACAGAATTTCTTGTTGAGCCGCAACGTTCACCTTCCACAGCCGAACGTGACCTGCGCGTGGCTCTGATTTTGCGGGATTCGACTCAATCGGGAAATTGGTATTGCAATATTTTCATCAAAACGTTGTTTTTATTGGATGAAATTGATGTGAATGGAGAATTTGATTTTATCTCTTCTCTTTCAAAGATTTACACATAAACCTTCTCTAAGCTTGATGATGTGTAATTTCTGGATTAGTGAAATATTTGTTCACCATGGTGAAGTTCACCTGGTAAAATTCATGTGTTCATCATGGTGATAAATTAATGAGGCTCAATCAAAGATGAATAATGGTGAACTGTATGTTCACCATGGTGCACTGTCTGTTCACCATGGTGAATAATGGTGAACTGTGTGTTCACCATGGTGCACTGTCTGTTCACCATGCTGAACTAAACAATCATTATCAAATTCATTGTGGTGACCCCAGTTTTTATGTCCATAAAATATAAATTAATTATGTAGAATCAAAAAAATCAGAAATTTATGTGTGCACTGCCCTCTCATATGTGTGTATCATGGTGAATTCAAAATTCACCATCATATTTACCGTAGTTAACCTATTTTGTATGTCCATGAAATATAAATTCATCATGATAAACAAAAATATCAAGAAATTTATGCATGAATTACCCTCAGTTATAATGGTGAACCTGTAATTCACCATCCCTAGAATTTTAATTGTTCATAGTTTGTCTTTTTTTAAAAAAAAATAATATTTTTTTTAAACTGTAAATTTTTACAGTTTTTTTAATTTTTTAAAGTTTTTTATCCATTAGATTTGTGGTGTCTCAAAATTAGAAACTCATAATTATCTCACTTTTGGATGTACCTCAAATGAGTGGCCAGGATTTGTCGACTATTTACAACGAAAAAGCTGTTTACACCGGATCCCTCCTATATATATATATATATATATATATATATATTTATTGCCCCACATGTTGATATGTGTCACGGTCCTTTCTCCCTAATCCTTTTGTCGGGGTTAGGAGAAGTGGATCCGTGTGGCGACAAGGCCTTAGCGCCTTGACCGGCCTTCTCGGGATCTAATCCAAAGCATTAGATCAGTGCACAGTGGATACGTTTTGAAGTGTTTGGACAAGGAAATTGGATAGAGATATATATGGGAAATTTTGGTCAACTTTTATTGTTCTCAAGTGTGTACAAAACAAGGATCACACGATCTGGCTTATTTGCCTCTACAACGCAAATATTTATACATAGAAAACCCTAAGGGATACACCCTTTCCCAACAGGTGCAACCCTTGCCGAACGGACACCACTCGTGCCTCTTCGCCAAGTGAGTGCGTCTTCCCAACTTAGGCTATATAAAACCTATTTCCCCCACTGCAGTGCGCTGCCCAAGTGTTCTCCCAACACTTAATCCGCCCAGCGCCTCGAAACGTCCAGATCCCGCTAAGCCTCCTGCCCAGAAATCCGCCGATGACCTTCCGACTGATCCAGCCCGATCCAGGGCTGATCCTGCCTGATCCGGATCCCTGCCTTGGCTCTGCCGAGCAGCCAAGGCCCCGATGCTTGGTCGCCTCACCTCGATCCGCCGAGGCCTTCGAGCCAGCCGAGTATGTCGCCCGAGTCTCTCGCCTGGGTTCCAAGGTCCTGCGCCTACTAGTGCTGGCCTTGGCCCTCCGAGCGGCCAAGGCTCCGCGCCTCTCGGATCCGGGCCTGCTCTTGCCTAGCGAGCGAGGCCCCGCACCTGGATCCCGCCTTGGCCCTTCCGAGCGGCCAAGGTCTTGGTCTTCCTCGCCAGGTAAGTCCTCCGACTTATCTGGATCAGTCTGGATCTGATCCGGATTAATCCAATTTGGCCCCCGATCGAGTAAATCGGTCAAGTCGGATCAGATGTGACTTTAGAGGCGTGACAAACCACCCCCGCCGAAGAAATTCGATGCCCTCGTCGGTGCCGCCTCTAAGAACTTCTCAGATTTGTCTAAGTGTTGAGCCCTTTTCCAAGTCTTCTCCTCCAAAGAACCTCTCGTCTTTTCCTCCTTGTAGAAAAAGTTCTGCCCTTTATCTTCATGAAGTGTCTTCGGATAACTTTCGTTGGCAACTCTTCCAGCCCTCTGGAACACTTTGACCTGGCTTACCTTCAAGTCTGAGAATGCTTCCCATTTCCTGTCGACAAAGGAAAATAATGCCTCATGGACGTTAGCATTCTTCAGCGCTCCCCAACTTAGCATCTCGAATGCCAAGTTAAGGCCCTCTAGCTTGTGCTTTCCCGCAAACTCAGATTGCCCCAGCCTTTATGGATCTGCCTCTCCCGCAGTCCTTCCCGAGTTCCGAAGCATGTACTAGTCCCTTCGATCACTTTGCTCGTGCACATCAAGTAGATCTTCCCCGTCTGCAGGCAATGGACTTCCGCCAGCGCCTCCTTTTGGACCAAGTACTGAGTCCTCGCATCCATCTGCTTTGACTCCCCGATTTGAATGGACAGTTTGCTCGCACTTGCACTTCCCCAAGTGCCCGATCCAGTGCGTTGGTCTGGACTCTGAAGGGTTCAAACTTAGGCAGCACTCCCGTCACCGCCACCTTCTTTAGTTGAGTCTTCCCGCATGAAGCATCCTTCCCTAACAATTCAGACAAGTAATCAATTAGAGTGATAGAAAACTTAGTCTTAGGTGTCACCTTATTTAGTGCCCGGCCTTCGCAGCACTTCGAGCTTTCCTCGGCTTTTCCCTGAAGTCCCGCTCCGTAAGGTAGCTGTTGAATCTATTCGGACTTTGGCATAGTGTGCAATTCCCACGAGTTCCCGTAACTCAGCAAGCTCTTCCCCGTAATGCACTTGCGCAGGAGCCTTCACTCTTGGCTCCAACTTGATCTGGTCAGCATCACCGCATCTAAGAGTGACGGGCAGTTTCCCGAACCTGCCCCGCAGACTTCCCACTGCTTCCGGCTTCTTTGCGAATCCGTCCTCCTTTGTTCCAATCAAGTTCCCCATCTGGATGGCGGAGATCCTCCCCATCCTAGACTTCTGACCGCTGGGCAGTGCTCGTAAAAAGCAAGGTTGCCTCTCATACCCAATCAAAATAGCCCCAACGTGTGGTATCATCAAGCACTTACTTTGCAACATGAAATCTACTCCGAGGATTATGTCAAAGTCATCCAGCGCGATCACCACCAAGTCCACCTTGTCCGACCAAGTTCCGACGGCCATCTCAAGGCCTTGAACGATTCCCTTCACTGCCTTTGCTTCGGAGTTCACTGCCTTCACTTGCGTCGTTGAGACTCTCGTCTTTAATCCCAACGTTGCAGTCAGCCCATCTCGCAAGAAGTTGTGTGTTGCACCCGAGTCGACTAGGGCCTTTATCTCCCTCCCGGCGACTCTTGTCTGCACAAACATAAGGCCATTATCAAAGGGTTTCACCTGAACTGTCTGGATTGCGTTCAGAAGTCACAACGGATTCATCCTCACGAATCCTTCATCTTGACTTAGTCTCGGGTCCTCGACTTGTAGAGCAGCCAGCTTTCCCTTCTGTGGACAGTCCCTCGCTCGATGAGGTCCATCGCACAAGTAGCAGCCGCTACACTTCTTGCCACCATCCTTCGAATGAGCACCCCCATTCTGAGGCATAGGTGCAGCCTTGTCGAAGCCTTTACGTCCGTCAAACAGCCCTTCCTTATGCTTCCCTTTATCCTTTTTGTCCGGTCTATCATCCTTCGAGTGAGTCGAGGCTAAGGGCACCTTGTAATCCACCAGACAATCTGCCGCAGCAATTGCCCCCTGAAGATCTTTTACCCCCTGCCTCCCCAACTCATTTTGGGCCCATGATTGCAGTCCCGACAGAAAATTGAAGAGTTGGTCTTCCTCTGACATATTTTCAACATCTAACATCAGAGATGTGAATTCCTTCACATAGTCTCGAAGACTCCCTGAGTGCTTCAACTTCTGCAGATTCTCCCGTGCCAACCAACTTGCGTTTGTCGGCGTGAACCGAGCCCTCAGTTCCTTGGTCAAGTCGCCCCAAGACTTAATCTCCGAACGTGCCATCAAAGCTACGCATCCTCTGACAAATACATGGTCGCAATGCCCACCTTCTCCCAATCAGCAATCCCTGCTGCTTGGAAGTATTGCTCCATGTCCCACAAAAAGTTCTCCAGCGCCTTGGCACTCCTCGCTCCGTTGAATGCCTTCGGTTCTAGAATTTTGTGTGCTGAAAGTCTAGTGGTCGCCCCTGCTGCCAAAGGTTGGCCAGCACCACTGTTTGCTGCTAAGCCCGCAATAGCCAACTTGAGGATAGTGAGATCCTTCTCCATGTTTCCATACTTGTCAATAGTCCCCCCGCGCTGCTCCAAGCAATCAACGAGGTGAGCCTTCACCTCCCTCTCGATCTCTGTCACCTTCTCCGTCATTTTGATGAGGGTTTCAGTGATGGAATCCTCCGAAGGTTCCCCGAGTCTCCTCTCCAACAAAGAGACTCTCTCTTCCAATCTCTTGTCCGACATAGTTTTCGCGAACTAAGTGTTGTTGCCGAATTCTTCCTGAATTCGAACTTGCTCCCGATGCCAATTGTGCGCCAATTGCTGCCGAATTCTGCCTTGAATTTGAACCGGCTCTCGATGCCAATTATGACCGAATTCCTCCTTGAATTCGAATTGGCTCTGAATGCCAATTATGACCGAATTCTTCCTCGAATTCGTACTGGCTCTGAATGCCAATTATTACCGAATTCCTCCTCGAATTCGTTCAGGCTCTGATACCAATTGTTACGGTCCTTTCTCCCTAATCCTTTTGTCGGGGTTAGAAGAAGTGGATCCGTGTGGCGACAAGGTCTTAACGCCTTGACCAGCCTTCCCAGGATCTAATCCAAAGCACTAGATCAGTGCACAGCGGATACGTTTTGAAGTGTTTGGACAAGGAAATTGGACAGAGATATATAGGAGAAATTTTACTCAACTTTTATTGCTCTCAAAGTGTGTACAAAATAAGGATTACACGATCTGGCTTATTTGCTTCTACAAAGCCAGTATTTATACACAGAAAACCCTAAGGGATACACCCTTTCCCAACAGGTGCAACCCTAGCCGAACGGACACCACTCGTGCCCCTTCGCCAAGTGAGTGTCTCTTCCCAACTTAGGCTATATAAAACTCATTTCCCCCACTGCAGTGCGCTGCCCAAGTGTTCTCCCAACACTTAATCCGCCCAATGCCTCAAAACGCCCAGATCCCGCTGAGCCTCCTGCCCAGGAATCCGTCGACGGCCTTCTGAGTCATCCAGGCCGATCAAGGGCTGCTCCTGCCTGACCCGGGGTGATCCGGATCCCTGCCTTGGCTCTGCCGAGTAGCCAAGGCCTCGATGCTTGGTCGCCTCACCTCGATCCGCCGAGGCCTTCGAGCCAGCCGAGTATATCGCCCGAATCTCTCGCTCGGGTGCCAAGGTCCCGCGCCTGCGAGTCCTGGCCTTGGCCCTCCAAGCGGCCAAGGCTCTGCGCCTCTCGGATCCGGGCCTGCTCCTGCCGAGCGAGCGAGGCCCCGTGCCTGGATCCCGCCTTGGCCCTTCCGAGCGGCCAAGGTCCTGGTCTTCCTCGCCAGGTAAGTCCTTCGACTTATTCGGATCAGTCTGGATCTGATACGGATTAATCCAACTTGGCCCCCGATCGAGTAAATCGGCCAAGTCGGATCAGATCCAACTTTAGACTCGAGATGGTTCCGCAAGCTTCTCCATTTATTGTCCAGACTGGCTGCCGACAAATATTACTATCCTTACAATTACACAAAACTCCTTGTCTTTAATTTCGTCCGTTTTGGTTTTAAAAAATAAATTGAAAAGTAGGGCTCATTTGTCACCAAACTCATATTCCATGCCTATTGAGTTATAAATCATTTACAATTAATTTGAGTAGATTAAAATAATATTAATAATAGTGATTAAACAAAATTAATAGATAAGTAATTGATGTATTTTTTTCAAATTTCGTATAAAAATAAAATTAGTAGATTATTTTTAATAAAGAATGTTTTTTTATTGATTTTATTATTATGAAGTGATTATTATTTAACGTTTTAAGATAATTACTAATATTAAATACATATTAAAAATTATTAAATGACAAATAAAAAAATTAATTAAGTGATAATTAAAAGTGGATAGAGAAAATGTTTACATGTATCCATAGCAAAACCGTAGCCTCATACTAAAACTCATATCGGTTCCCCGGTCCATATTGTAATAGTATGAGCTATTTAGGTTTAAAATAATATCTCATCCCCAAATTCGTACTCGATTGTGTATGGTACAAGATAATCAAATGATTGGGTATATCCGCAAGGAATCAATAAGATTAGCCGTAAATTAAGATAAGGGAAAGGCCAGATAAACATCATGAAGACCTTTGAATTTCTTATTTGGCAAAAAAAGAAAAATACATTATTTTTTTTTATTATGAAAGCAAGCACAATGTGTTGCTAGTTGTTGATAAACAACTCCTCCACACACTCGCTCAACATGAATCCAAACGGGAATATATACTACTTGGGAACCTTAATGTAGCCGATATGAGTTGAGTTTCCATTCCTTGTCAGGGTCTTGAGATCATAGGCCACCCAGCACTTGGAGTCAGCCTGATTATAGAAGTAGCCAGCACACTTGCAATCCGATGTGCACTTGCTTCCACAAGCGCGCTCAGTCACATTCTCTGCTGGCGTGAAAGCACTCATGAAGTGATCAACTCCCACAAGCTTGTAAAACTTGAAGGCCTTGCTAGCACAAGCTTGTGCTGACACGGTCTTCGGCTGGCAGCTGGAGCTCCAGTCCGTGGCTCCCGTCTCCGCGGGGCACCCAACGCACATGTCCCTCTCGCACAGCCCGAACTTGCCGCATTTCTCGGGTAACTGGCATCCGCCTGCGTATTCTTCTGAGAATAGTGTGTAGGTCAACTGCCACCTGGTCCGCTCCACGGGCTCGTAGTAGGAGAAAATCTTCAAGCTCCCGTCGATTCCTAGTCGCAGCATTGAATATGTCACGTTCCAGTTAGGCCTGACCAGAACCGGGGACCCAAAAAAACTCTTGTCGGTCTCAGTGTAATTGAGGTAGAGGTTGTAAGCATAGTTTTCCTCGGTCTGGGGAGCGCATTGGAAAGTCACCGTCTCTAGGGCGCCTGTGAGGGCGTTGAATCGATCTGTGAACGAGTAGTATGCGTAACGCTTACCTGAGGTAGGGCTAGTGTAGTACAGCACCATGGTGTCCTTCTCCATCACGAAACTATAAGGTCCGTTTGTGTTATCCCTAGCGGAAGCTCGGCTCACCAGCTTTGTCACCCCTCCAAGTTTTAGGCCTTGACCCACCACCAAAGTGTCGGTGGGGGTATCGAAGCTTTGCCAGACATAAGCGCCCTTGGAGTTGTACAACACCATGTTACCGTTTGGCAACAGCCTGAACCCTACAACGTCCTTATTCGCCGTCTTGGTCTCCCACGCGACGCGGCCATCCGCCTCCGTGATGACCAAGTTCCCATTAGCCAGCAAGGCGAATGTGGCCATCTCGCCGACAGGTTTCCCCCGGTTGGCCTCCCACACCCAACGAGGAACGTAAAACTTGTTACCGTAGTAGATGGTCCTCGGGTCAGCCTGGCCCATCCTCAAAGCAAGAGTAAAGGCTCCGGGCGTGGTGTTGTAGAAAGCTAGCTGGAACACGCCGGCGGCTATGCTGGAAATGGTGTAGGTGGCGTCGTACTCAACGTCATACTCCCCGTTGAGGGAGGGGTCGTTGACGAACTTGAACTGGTTCTTGGCCGGAACCGCAGCTCTAGTGGTTGATGAGAGGGTTGAGAAGAGGAGGAAGAGAGCAAGGAACATAACTTTTGAATGCATTTTTTTTCTGGTGTGGTGACTTGGGGTTGGATATTGATATGAGTTTAGTAGCTGGAAATGGCATGTATTTATAGTTTCATCATAAGGTGAGATGTGAGGACAAGTGTTGTCTGTTGGTCAACTATTTTGTTCGATCTGGTTTCATTAATGTAAAGACAGCTCATGGATTGTGATTTATTACATATCCATTCATCCAGATTTGAAAACCTATTCAAAGAGCAGCCGTCAGCCTTGAATTAATCATAGCGACATAAATAATAAAAAATAACTCGAATTTAATAGACAGGCTAAAAGGTATATTTGAAAACTACGAAGGAATAATGGAACCCAGTGAGAAGCAGCTTAACGAGCATCATGTGGATTTTTGATGTGGAAACCATGAAATGAATAACTATTTTCAGTATGCGGAGAACTTAAACTGCATCGATCCATTTTTGTATGCACTTATTCAATTTCAAGAATTCAATTTTTGAATCTCTGAAAAATGTCATGGGATTTATTGGTGAGGGTGAGATTTATTAAAAAAAATATTGGAAAGGGTAAAAAGTTCATTCTTAATTAATATGGTCAAATCAGGGGTCTTCTAGCACCCTTCATATGTTGGACACAAAATTTGATTTCGGCAAGTTGGTCCCCAACAAGGGTTTGAGTCATTGTGTGAGTGGCAGAATTAGAAATTTTAGTTTGGGAGTACGAAATTTTTTTAAAAAATTGAATGAGGTATAAAAATAAAAAATATAATATTTTAAAGTTTAATTGATGGTATAAATTTTTTTTTAAGTTGACTGGGGTACAAAAATAAGAAATATCATATTTTTAAACTTAATTGGGGGTACAAAAATTAAAAATATATTATTTTTACACTAAAATATGAACGTTTGGTCGGAATTTGGGTGGACAGCTGTCCCCGGTGTCCACCCCTTGGATCCGCCCCTGCATTGTGTTATATATATTCATGAATCATGGACGTTATTAATGAAGAACAATCACAGATTGAAAAATATGTGATGTTTAGTGAATTGTTGTAAGTAAATAGTTATTTTTCAGTATATGAAGAAAGTGCATCGATCCATTTTTGTATGCTTTTTTTAATGAATCTTTTCTCAAAATTTCTTTTTCGACTGTCTCGTTTTTGCTTCTGACAGTGCAGCTCAGTAAGCATACACATAGCCTAATAACCGCCGTTAAGAAGTGTGTCTGGACTAAGTCCAACCGCCCTTTCAAATGGTGATTGAATTTTAATTTTAACCTTTTTTTGAAATCCTTGCCGGACTAAGTCCAAACATGATTTGCAACCGCGGTTCGTTCTGAGCTTTTCCAACCACCTTTCAAGTCTCCTTTTGAAAGAACGAGTGGACTTAGTCCAGACATGCTTCCTAACAGTGGTTGGACCATGTGTATACTGATTAGGCTATACAGTCAGCAGCAATCTCAGTCATTCTACAGACACAGGTTAAATCATGGCTGGACTTTATCTAGGTACGGTTTCAAACTGCAATTAACCTCAACTAAACTATTTTACAAAACTTATTAAATGGGAGGCAAGTTGAGAAAAAATATTGTGAAATGAACAATTTAAAAAAAAACCTTTTATATGCATACATTCAATTTTAAAATTTAAATTTTTGAATCTCTGAAAAAATGTCATGGTATTTTATTACCAGGGTAAGAATTATTAAAAAAAAATTGAAAAATACGGTAAAAAGTATTCTTAGATAATATGGTCAATTCAGGTCTGATTTCAGCTGTCTGGTCCCCCAAAAAAGATTTTTGTTACATATTATCCTCATCAAAATAAAAGATGTCTGATTTCAGCTGTCTGATCCCCCAAAAAAGGTTTTTGTTACATGTTATCCTCATCAAAATAATCTGTTGGCGGCTTCTTTTATTGATGAAGAATGAACTATTGCAATTGCTTTATCAAAAATCAATTTTGTTTTAAAAACTGATTATTATTTTTTTTGGAAGAAATAGCAGCAAAATAATATATGTAAGGAAGTTGACGTCCCCTGTTTATAAATTACTTGTATTAAATTTTTTTTATGCCCAGGAGTGTTTATCCATCCCCTCCATCTTGATAGTGATATTTATACTCAATATGAATTACTTCACGCGCACCTCCAACATATCTAAACGTAAAACGATACAAACATGGATCGAACCTAGTATCTTAAGATATTTTGTGAGGTTGTATTAAATTTTTTAATAAAATGTTCTGATGTTAAAAAAACCTTTTTATAATTTTTTTTTCAATAGAAATAACCTAAGAAAACAAATTAATATAAATCACTGTAGATGCAGACAGCGTGTACCCCAGGAATCATTTATTGCCAACGTCCTCTAGGACCCATCATCCATTATCAATGTACTCAAAAGATCTCGAAATGGCATCAAAGTTCAAAAGATGCTCTCAATGCCTGTGCTATTAACCCTCTGTTGCAACTCAATCCATCACATTCAATCAAATTTAAAAATAAATTTGTGTCAATTAATAAATAGAATTATGTCGTGTAAATTTAAAATTGTCATAAACTATTTCGTTATTCAAATAAATATTTAAAATTATGTGCATGAACTCACATGTCATATTATATATTTTATATTATATTAATTAAAAAATTTCTAAATTTATTAATTTTACTAATTCATATCATTTTTTCTTGACATGTATGTGATAAAAATTTAGCAAATAAATTTTTATTAATTAATAGTATACCTTTTTCTCTCTCTTTTTGAATTTTTTAAACATTGGAAAATAGCAGTTATAAACTTATTTAAATATTTGAGGCTAATAATATACTATGTTTTAAAGTTAAAAATGTAGTATGAAATATACATGACACTTTTACATTAAAAATAATATTATCAATCCGCGAACCACATTTTTTGTGACAGAAGACTACAAATCAATTAACATGACGGAGCGCTTGGTTAACTGACATAAAACTTGTCTCGAAACTTCAATATGTTGGCCTAATTAGTTTCGCCGTGTGCTACGGATTGACAATTAGGGTTAGGGTTCCAAAATAATACTGTGTCACAATTTTTCTCACTCACATTTATTTTTTCTGTCCTCTTATACATGTTATTTTTAGTAGATTTAAATGAAGTTAATGCTAGTGGTTGAACAACAATTAGGGTTAGGGTTCCAAAATAATACTGTGTCACAATTTTTCTCACTCACATTTATTTTTTCTGTCCTCTTATACATGTTATTTTTAGTAGATTTAAGTGAAGTTAATGCTAGTGGTTGAACAAATTTAATAAGTAGGTGATTAATATTTTTGTAATAAATTTTGTAAAAAAAATAAAATTGGTAGATTACCTATTGGTGAGAAATGAGTTTTTTTATTAATTATAATAAAAAAGTGATTAATGTTTAACGTAATTATTAAGTGATAAATAAAAATAAATAAAAAATTTCTATTACGTAACATGTGAAAGTACTACTCGACAAGATCATTTAGAAGTATCTGATGATGATCTTCCTCACTAATAATTGCGTTACCTAATGGCCGGATTTGTGCAATGACAATTTTCTTGTGGAGGAGGAGAGAGGTGATCCACCGATCTTGTGCCGCCATGCACTCACACTGTAGGACTATTTTATCAAAAGCCGCCTTCACTTTGTTTGCATGGATATAACCACCAACAGTGTCAGTGTGGCCCGGAGGAGGCTTGTCTGCGAAAGGTACATCCTATCATATCTCTGCAAGCTTCGGAAACATTTGCCCTCAAATCCTCAGAGCTCAATATACAATTAAGTGCCCTCTCGGTTGGGACAAAGCAGTGGCGGAGCCAGAAAATATTTTTTGAGGGGGCAAAATTACATAATCAAACATTTGGGTTGAATTTGGGGGGGCAAAACTAAAAATTTCGTTGAAATTATACATATAAATTTATATTTTATATATATAAATTTTTTTTACCCTAATCAGAAGAATTTTAGGTGGGATTCGGGGGGGCGACTGCCCCCTTTGCCCCCCAGTGGATCCGCCTATGGGACAAAGGACGATCATGACACAGCTGCATACACCTTCAATATAACGGGCTGTTCAGTCTTTTTCTGCGTGGAAAATATGTGTTATTGAGTTGAGAGTAGGGTGGTCGCCGGTGGCTTTTTAAATCGAACCACACAATTGATAGCATTATTATTCGATTTAAAAAATAGCCTGTTATTGAGATGAAAGTGGGGTGATGGCGTTGTCAGTCATGATGTTAAAAAAAAATGCAGATTCAGTTTATGAATCGCGATTTTCTTACATGAAGGTTATTTGGCATGCGCCAAGCCACGTTAACAAACAACAATTTAAAATTACGTTTTTTCGAAAAAACAATTTTCACTTTAAAAATGCCATTTTATGTTCCAAAACAAATGGGAAAATGTTAAAAAGTAGTAGAACGTGTTTTGTTCTGGGGCCGTCAATGCTTTTAAATAAGTATATTTTTTTCAGTTCTAAGTGCATTCAATTTTAGCATTGGATGGATGAATTTTTTTTTCTTTCAAATCTATCTTTTCTATTAAAACCATCCTACCATCTGCTTCATTTTCCATAAAATCTTTTTTAACATTATGTTAAATAATAAAATTATGTTTTTAAGCAACGATTTGTCACGTTGGTAGTGGATGAGATATGTGTGGCGTAGATAAGGGCAAACTTAGCTTCAAAACTAATTTATTTTTTAACAGAATCGGAGCTTCAAATTGGAATTTTGTAGCAGAAGTAAGGTAGGCTGAAAAATGAATAGAGAGGTAGGATAATTTAGAAAAAAATTATTGGGTATAACTGATATACAAGATAAAAGGGCAAATTTCGTTGCTTCACTCCAACATATGTTCCATAAGGGGTGACACGCGACAGGCTTGGCGCTCCGCAGTATGATGCATGAGTGATTTAGTAAATTTGTACCTAGAGCTTTATATATCATGGATCTGTAACTTATTTTTGAAAATAACCGCTCATATCGCTCCTGAACACATATGCATATTACCAAACCTTGTTAAATCTTGTGTGTTATATTTTATTTTTGGTTGTTTATTTGTTGGAATTCTAAACAAGTGATGTTATAGAAAAGTTGAGGTAACTATGTTTAGTGCTAAATTCGAAGTGGTCAATTTTAATGATCAAGATAATTTCAGATTATGACAAATAAGGGTGAAGGATCTGTTATCGCAAAAAGAGATTTTGAAGGATTTACGATCTATAAAGCCTGAATCAGTAAAGGATAAGGATTTGAATGATCTGCAGCAGCGAGCAGCATGAACCATATGTTTGTGTTTGACAAACGAGGTTATGTATCACGTGATGAGTTTATCTTCTCTATAAGAAATAGGAAAGAAGTTGGAATTACAATTTATATCAAAATCTCTTACAAATAAATTGTATTTGAATAAGAGATTGTACAGGTTAAAAATGCAATAATAGAATGATTTGACTCAGCACGTGAATATCTTTAATAAAATAATCATAAATTTAGCATAGCTTGAGGTGGAGATTGAGGATGAAGACAAAACAATAATTTTATTATGTTTGTTCCCTCCTTTAAAAGAGGTATGGACAGATAATGCAGTTAGTTTTGATCACTTATAGATTTTTGATTGTCCAGCTTATGTGTATGTACCTTATGATGATAAATCAAAACTTGATGCCAGATCCAAGGAGTGCATTTTTTGGGTTATAAGAAGGATGTCAAATAATACAGGTTTAAGGATCCATTGTTGTTGTTGAGTGACTAGTGTGAATGTGTAAAGCTTGTACCACTCGAATAATTTTCGACAATAAAGTCATTATAATTCCATGAGAGTTCAAGTTTACGCACTCTAAATCTCACATATTTCTTATTAAAATCATTCTCATTATTTTGTAGCTATACAAGTAAACTCGTTGCACTACATTAATATAAGTACCACAAATCCGACTAGCGTAGCCTCAATCATGACCATCTTCATTATTACTCCTACTACGAGCTCAAACATGGTCCATCATAGTTCATGTGAATAAATACTTTGAATTAACATCAAATGACAAATCAAGGGAGCTTTAAAAGAAAAGAAGACACAATAAGAATGAAACTTTTAAAAGATCAAAGTAGAAAATTGTTTATGACGGTGACATGCTTCACTACCATAATCAAAATGACATTAAGTCCTAGCTCCATGTACTATGAGGACAACCCAGCTTTGATACCAATATGTCGTGACCCGAAAAATATGAATCACTATCGGCGTTTGATTTTTTTACTTTTAGTCAAACAAGTGATATATGCATTTATAAAAAGTCAATAAAATCATAAATTCAAAATACCAACTAAGTATAAATTAAATCAGAAATTTAAACTACTCAAAGTCAACTCCTGATCTTACCCAAATACATCGGAGTGAAAACTAATAAGAAGCAAAGTAATAAAAATAAGGGAAAAAACCCTAATGGGGCCCCGAACTATCGTCACTTCCCTACTTACGATGCGAACTATCAAATTCGACAAATAGGGTGCAAAAATTCAAAATTCCATTTGGCATCCTAACCCCGTTAACTCCAACCCACAATCGTTAACCTCTGTTAACCCTCGTCTGCGGTGGCGCTCTTCCACCAGCTCAAGACGACGGATCCGTGCTTCCAGCGGAGCACGAGCCCACGTATCCCGCCGCTGGCCACACCGCCTCCCTCCAGCTTCCTGCCCGCAGGCTCGCACCGCATAACTACGCCGAGATCTGGCGGCAGAGGAACACCGAGATCTGGCCCACGTCCGCCACCCGTCCGACCTGCTCGCACTGCCATGACTCGTGCATGTCGGTCATGATCGGCAGATAGTAGGCCGCCTTCACCTTCTCCAGGACGTTGAGCAGGAGGCGGAGGAGGGTTGTGATTGGCCTTGTCGAAGCTTGATTTAACCACCAACGGCACCCCGACCCTGACCAGCGACACCCCGACCTGTGCTCCTCCGATTCTATCACGTTCGGGCCGGCCACCAGCAAGAACGGCTTTGCCGTCTTGAGCTGGTGGTAGAGCGCCACCGCGGACGAGGGTTAACAGAGGTTAACGGTTGTGGGTTGGAGTTAACGGAGTTAGGATGCTTAACGGAATTTCAAATTTTTGCACCTTATTTATCAAATTTGATAGTTCGGACCGTAAGTGGAGAAGTGAGGATAGTTCGGGGCCCATTAGGGTTTTTTTCCTAAAAATAAATAACTGCTGACTGGAGACTGGATGACATCGTAAAACAAGATCTACTCTATTACAAATACAAAATATAAAGATATCTCCATCCAGAATCAACAGGTAAAATTACCAAAAACCAACAAATAACTTCCTACCCATACCTTTCAACCTAGTTATCACATTACTCTGGTTGACCTAAAAATTAAAACCTATATGGTTGAAAATATCTTTTTGTCTAACCATTTAGAATTAGGGATCACTTCATTCTAATAAACAAAACTCAATTTACAGGCATAATAAAACTAGTCGATAAAATCATTTTTATCGAAATGTGGATTACCTCATCGATCACTCATCCAATCATGCCATCTTACAACTCAGGTAGAGGATGATTTCTTTTTGAAATTCCACCTTTTTTTATTTTAAATCCTGATTATCCGTATTAGTATAACTACTAGCGCATGGAATGATCCGCAGAAAAGACACATATTTCCACATGTTCTTCGGAGACCGGTCTTCTTTTTCTACTGCTCCCGTTATTGAGCGCTGCAACTCATCTTTCAATTTTTTATGAACTATATATCAATACTTCACTGGACTTGGACGCACCATAACTTTCATCATCGTTGTTACCATAGGTGCCGCCTCCGTCAGTGTCGTTATAAGTCGAATTGATCTCGAGTTAATTCCATTGAGTGCTCACGGATTTCTAACAAGGACCGTAAAGCTTGATTGATCATCCAAAAGAGAAAGTAACAAATTTTTTGATGTGGTTATATGAGATGATGAAGATTAGGGTGTGTGAATTGTGAAGATGAAGAGTGAAGATCGTTTTTATTTTCTTAATTTTATTTTACTAGTCCAGCCTAATATTCCCTACTTATCAGCAAATTATTTTAATATTACTTCTTTTTTCTTTATTAAGAGATATTACGTGCCAGGGCAGATCATGCATGAGGTCGAAATAATTCAGGAAAGAGTGGGACACCAAGAAATGTCAAAGACCATGAAGTACGATCGAAGAAAGAGTCCGTCTTCATGTTACAAGAGACATGAAATGTGGACCGGAAGAGTCCAACAGAAAGAAATTTAGGAGCAAGGTATGGCTAAACACATGAAAAATAATCTTGCTGATAGAATCAAAAGACTTGAGACATGTTCTCCTACATAAAAAGGACTTTATTTGGGGACAATAAATTTTAATTTTTACAAAAGTTTATTTTTTTATAATTTATGATACAAATTATTAGCTACTATATTCATTACTTGTAGAAATTATTTATTGATATTAGGGACTATAAGGGCTAGGAGTTGTGTAAAGCGCAGAAAACAAGGAGATTTTCAAGAATAAATTAAGATACATCGAGAATGGGAACGAGTATGGTACACTGTATGAAGACTATAAATTCAACAACTCAGAAAATATTTTTTCATACACATGCAACTTATGCCAATATGTTTTGATCATAAATTTATTAAGATTGAATTTTTAAAAAAATATGAAGAAGTGGAAAGTATACAAAAGAAATAGGAGTGATGAGGAAGCAGTCATTAAAGAATCAGACGAGCATAGTGCCCGAACTTGAAAGAATTTGTATTCACACACGATGGGCAGGCAAGGGTATGTGAAGACGGAGAAGTGTCAGGGAGATCACTTACTATCAGAAAGGGTGCTAGATGAAGAAGAAGTCGTGACACATAATTTTGATTGGTTGGACACTTGGACGTACGACTGAATCAAGCCTCAGACTTTAGAGTGGTCGACACTCCAAATGGGTGAGATTGCTCGAAAAACTGTAAGCTATTTTTTTATATATAATTTAGTTTAATAGATATTCTATATTAGTATTTATAATATTTTATTTTTCAGAAGGAGTAGAAGAATCGGTAGAGTCAGATCTTATTTAAGCTAAAAGGTCGGAGAGATATCTCGGTTGAGACTCACCCGTTATCTGACTACCCAGGCTGTGTTTGTGAAACAAATTAGTATCATATTTAATTATTTAAAAATTATTTTGTATAATAACACACATAAAATTTTAAAAAATTACAAGTACTCCAGGAGCTAGGGGTGATGCGAGCATATGTGATGTCGTAGGCGGTATTGGTCCTGGTATCCGGGGAGTTATAATGGACCCACCAATCATCCTCAGTTCGAGAATGGAGGAGAAGCTGTACAGATTTCTGGTGGACCCAAAAGAATTCATATGGCTAGAAAATTTGGAATTCTACTTACATGTGAAGACCCAGCAACGCGGACAACAGATGCCTGATTCCCCCACCAATCTCGTTCAATGGTATTTCTAAGGTACGTTTTTAAAATTTATATTTTATTTTAATAATTAATTATTTAAAATTATTTAATTATATCACATATATGACATTTGCTCTGATAGGTGGAAAGCATTGTCTCCTCAATGTGCACCTTAAATTTGTTCTTAACGAGTATGAAACGGTTTGCCACATTAGAAGAGTTCTGCATGGGACCATGGTGAACTTTGAGATCTGTCCACGCATGCTAATGTGCACATAGAGATAGTCATGCGCAAAGAGGTCGTTCTTTCTGTGGCAAATATGCATCTTGGGTGTCTTTTGATCACGGATGCGTTGAAGACCACTGTTGCTTGGCCCAAGGATCTCACCAACTTTGATATTGAAGTAATTTAAGTGTTCTTGCTAATTTGATCAATTTTTTTAAAAAAAATTAAATTACTTATTTTGAAAAAATCATTGCAGATAATGTAGTGATATTGGTTAAATTGATCGGCATCACAGGCAGGGAGTGAATACCCTAAGGCTAGCGACACAATTCATGATTTGGAGCGGCTGAGGCGCATGGACGAGCACATGAAAAAATATGAGTCCTAGTCGAGTTTTGTGGCCGTAAATATTTTAAGAAAATACTTCATGGTGGAGTTTCAGAAAGATTATATCAAGGATCTGTTGCAGATCATGCCCGCCGATGTACTCCCTACGCTTATGTATATCAGATGATTAATTTTTATATAATTTAAAAATATAAGATTATTATAATGCGAAAGATATCTTGACTTTGATTAGTTATATTTTTGTTGTTTGGCTGTTGGTTTTGTACCTGGTTGGGGGGTTTGCACATGCGTAACCTCAAATTCGGATTTATGAATCCGAACATGTTTGACAGTGGTGGGATTGAACTTGACACTAGACGTGAATTTGTTGTCGATAAGGAGGCAGATCAGAGACTGTCAGGAGGAAGAGATATATTACATTCTCTCGTATAACATTAGAAGGCCGTGAATTTATTCAAATTATAAAATTATTTTATTTATATTTTTAATGTTAAAATGCTATTAAAATTTCCCTTTTAATGTATTCTCCTTTTACTTGTGTTCTCCTTTCAGATTGTTATGTGTATTCTCATTTCACTTATGGAAATTAAAATTTTCAAAGTCGTTATTGGGTACTTTATATGGATGTGTTAGTGTTATTCGGACAATATCGCATGTTTTAATTCTAAATTTAGTGAGTTAAATGAATAAAAAAAATATTGCACTCGTCAGGAATCAATTTATATTTTGACTTATTAGTTTAAAATATTTAATAAATGAGTTATATTTATGTTTGAAAAATTATAAATTAAAGTTTTGCTCGAGTGTTTGTGAGCGTTCTAAAAATACCAGCCCAAAAACCAAAGTATCCTCCAACCCAATCTCATAGCCCAAAATTAACATAACACCCTATAATTGGCCCCTGCTCAATCTTGGTCCAAACGTTGAAAACCAAATCCATTGAACCCAAAATCATAGTCTTCCTCCAAACTAGCCCGATAAAACATAGATTTAGGATATGTTTGGTTTAGTGGAAATTTGAGGAAAGGAAAATTTTGAGTGGATATGAAAATTTTTTTTGATTAGTTTGAGAAAAATTGGGATGAAAAAATAAATGTAAAATAAAAAAAATACTAAGTAAAATTTGTTGAAGTCGAATAATATTTTAGTGTTTTCTTTAAAATTTCCACCTATAAACAAACAAGAGAAAAATAAAATGATTATGTGGAGAATTCATTTTCCTCATATTTTTCTTTTCCTCAAACTTTCTCCAAACCAAACCCAAGGTCAAAATCAAATCCATCCATCTGTTGAGTTTCATATTCATATGAGACTGTATTTTTATTATGATTTAAAAAATTAAATTTAGAAATCATCATTCAATTATACAATATCAGTCATATTTTCTTGTTAAATGATGTGAAACATTTCGTCTATTAACTATACCCAATATAAATATATCTTTCCCGAACTATAAGGATGTGTTTGGTTCAGGGAAAATTGGATGGAAAGAAAAATTTGGAGAAAAGTGATTCCTCATTAGAATTCATCATATTTTCCATTGTTTGATTATGAGTGAAAATAGTGGGAAACTAATAAAATGTACTTTATTTTAAATAAATTTTCTTTTCCATTTTCTATTTGATTTTCTACAAACTTTTTTTTATTTTCTTATCATTGTTTTTTAATTTTTCATCAGATTTTCCTAAACCAAACAAGAGCGCCTATGACTCACTAAATAATTGTTAATGGAGATTATAACTTGATATCCTTCTCTCCTTAAACTCAACAAGCACATCACAACAATCCAATCACATGTTAATAATGTGTTGTTTTATAAGGTTCGAGTGATGTTAGCAGCTCACTGTGTGTGGTTCGTAGTGGACTGGTAGTAATCGAGCGAGTAGTACTAAAACCAAGGGGCGAGAATCTTGAGAAAGCCCCGATTTTGGTACATTTTCAGTCTCCGATGCTCATTCCAATTCGGTTTTTTCACTTTCCCATTCTCTGAATTTGTTCATATCTGCTCTCTTGATTCTCTCTCCATCTCTCCCCGCTTTAATCCCCCTCCATTTCATCTCTATCTCTATCTCTCTCTCCTAGTGAGCTGTTTCTGGAGTAGGTGACGAGTGGATAGATGCTGAGACACCACCAACAAAAAACCCCACATTGATTTCGACCCGCAGGAAGCCTAAAGTCGGCACCTTTGGTCCGACCCAGATCGCAATGGATTCGCGAGACGCCTCGATTCAGGGCCGGCAGCCGCCGCAAGGGAGGATGATGACGAACCCGTTCGGCTTCGCTCAGCATTTGCCCAACAATCCCGTCATGATGGCTGCTCCCAATTCCGGGATGCCTAACCCTAACTTTTCGTTCAATCCGATGTCTGCGCCGAAGCCGTTTGATGCTGGGCTTCTGGGCCACCATCATCACCAACAGCAGAATGGATCGCCGGCTGCCGCCGCCGCTCCTTCTGGGTCTGAGCAGGGAAAGAAGAAGAGGGGTCGGCCTAGGAAGTACTCGCCTGATGGCATTGGTTTGGGGTTGTCCTCGAATTCTCAGGCGGCTTCTTTTGCAGCTGGGGGTGGTAGCGGCGCTGGTGTGAAGAATGACCTTGGTGATGTGAATGCTGAGGGGTCTCAGGAGAAGAAGCAACGCGGAAGGCCTCCTGGCTCTGGGAAGAAGCAGCTGGATGCACTGGGTGAGTAAAGTTGTCATCTTTATGGGTTTGACTGTGATTTTATTTGCTGAATTGACTAACCTGGCATTTTTTTTATGATCTTTGATGAGCAGGAGGACCAGGAGGGGTGGGATTCACACCGCATGTAATCATGATTTCAGCTGGGGAGGTATATGAATCAATCAGAGTGAATGTGGTCTCTATTTTAAGTTTTCTTTTGAATTGTGTGTATGATGTTGTGGTTGCTGGAGAGTTCTTGTCATAAACATTGATGTCATTTGAACAACAGCATTGTTCCAGAGATTTTTTTTTTATTATGTATTTCTTATGTTGACTTATATAGTGCCTTGTTATTGATGAGTTAGTATGCATCTTCATATTATTGTGTGTGTGGCACGTCCTTCTACATCAATGGCATTGATAATTTGAAACTTTCCGGTGTTTTTTTTGTTTACTTTTGTATTGAATGTTTGGTTTTTGCAAACCATTTTACTCATAGAATCGTGGAAATTGGTATTCGTTGTATGTGATGGTCGTTAACATGTCTCTAAAAGGCGTTATTTTAGTTTTACTTTGTAGCTGGTAGACTTTGAATTTATGATCTGGGTTTTCGGTTTACTTTCATCCACATGGAATGCATATAATTAAAACTTATACATACTTTTTGATATAAAAATAAACGTTATCATTTTCTTTAGTCATTGCAATCAACCAAGTGACACAATTTTGCATGAGATTTATATTGATTCTTTGTAGAACATAGTGTCAAAGATGACTGAATTTTCTCAAGAAGGTCCTCGAACAATTTGTATTCTTTCTGCAAATGGCACGGTCAGTAAGGTTAGTCTTCGACAGCCAGCTTCAGCTGCTGGGATCATTTCTCATGAGGTATGTCTGCTATGTACAATCTTTAATCATCTCTATCTTTGTTGGCAAAGCTTTAATCAAAAGTTTTTGGACAGCAAGATGCTTTTGTATATTTTTATTCATACGAATTCATAAGATTCAATAATTGTGTTACGGCCAATGTAGCTAATATCAAACGTCAAAACACTTTAACCAGATGTGAACCGTAGGATTCATATAATTTTTTTAAAACAATTCTGTTGTAAAATAAAAGTAGAAAAGTCTGAATGATAGACATGTTTTGTGATGAACAAAAATAATAATCAGAATGAACATATAATATAATCGGAATGGTTAGTTCCCTTAAATTGTAAATGACCATGTGTAGGTTTACATAGTTTTTGATATCTTATTGAATTATCATATTTGCTTTTTTAAAAGATTCACTAATCAATTGAAATTTTTATTAAAATACTTTGCACAAAATCAATGTGTGTTTTTAAGTCCATCCCACACTTTTCATTTTCTATTCAAACGACCTCGAGTGAAAGTATGATTGCAAGCTAAACTATTGGGAAATTCTACACAAATGTGTAACAACTTTATCTCTCGACATGGCTATACTTCTTGTGTATAAATAAGAGAGTGGAAGTTTGTTAGATGCACTCAATAAATAAGAAGTGAGAGTGTTTTTTGCCAATTTTATAAAGCTAGACTTGTTTATAATAAAAATATTGTATAAGATAATGATGTTTCTATTTTTTTCTTATCTTATATATATACAAGTATATATGTACACATATGCTTTGCATGATTCATAATGAGTTATTTGTGCTCATATGTTAGGTTTTCACTCGCATTTATTTTGAGCTTTTATGCTGAATAATGTATTTTAAGCTCTTAAGAATGCGTAGATATTTAAAAATGTCGATATTTAACCACATAAATGAAATTCATTATTATTGAGTATTTGAAATAGCCTCTTGTAGATCGACAATCACATATATTCATTTACTTTTATTTGTATAGCATGTACAACCATAATGTACAATCATTGGCAAGCGAAACCAGGAGCTTTAAGAAAATTCTTTAATAAGTCCTCAAAATGCTTGAAAATAAAAATACAAATATAAAGACTTACAAATTAATTTGTTTTTGTGTACTGTATCATACGTTTTACTTTCTGAAATATATTTTTATTAAATGTCGTTGAATTATGGACTAGTTTGAGGTGAAATGGTATAACTTGAATTAGGCGTACAAATATTAAAAATTTATCAAATTTGGGTTGGCTGGAACTGATGTAACAAGAATTTGAATTTGATTCGGGTGGACAGTTATCCACTCTTTCCACTCTTTGCTACTTCCATTGGCCGCTAACCTTGACACCTTCACTAAAGGCAGTTAACCTCATGAGAACTGAACTAGTACGCATGTCTTCTCATTCTTGCTTCACGTTGCAGGGCCCGTTTGAGATCATTTCTCTGTCAGGAACTTTCTGCTGTGTGAACATTGATGGTAGTCACAACGATGAAGTCAAGTTGACTGTTTCTTTGGCCAGTTCGGATGGCAGAATTTTGGGAGGCGGCATTGCCGGAGAGCTGATTGCGGAGACAGCTGTTCAGGTGTCCTTCTAATACCTTGTACAACAACAACACTTGAAAGGTGTAAGAACCATAATATCAGTCACTTTGTGTTATTTGGTACGCTTCTAATCATGATCATTTTGTGCTATCAGATTGTCGCTGGCAGCTTCATTCCCGACAGGAAGAAATCAAACGCTAATGCCCCAGTTGCTTCGCCTGTCCCTATTCCAGCTTCTCGCACGTCAGCCTTTGGTGGTTCTGGTTCAGCAGCACATGTCCCAGTTGCTTCGCCTATCCGTATTCCAGCTTCTCGAATGTCAGCCTTTGCTGGTTCTGGTCCAGGAACAACCCACAGCCCCACTCAACTCGATGCAGCTAGCGATTCTTCTGATGACAGCGGTGGTGGTGGACACTCCCTCAACCACACACCAGGATCATATAGCAACGCCAACCATCCAATGCAAGGCATCCAGATGTATCAGCCGCATATGGGCTGGGGCAGCTCCGGCGTGGGGGGCATGCATCACAACCGGTAACTGCACCACCGGGGATGATGTGAAAAGCTTTTTGCTCCCCCAAAGTTAAGGAAATCACTGTCTTGCTCCAACCGATTTCTCAGATCCGGTTTAGCCCAGCTAACTCTCAGCTGACTCACATGATTGGTTTGTTTCTTTGGGCACTGCACATCCTTGTATCTCCGGGTCCCCATTTTCCGGTAGGTGTCTTTAGATGTTGAATTATCCCCGGTGGATTTCCCGTGAGATATTCTGGGCATTCTCCATAGACGTAGTGGTAGGGATCTTTCCCAACACAATCGAATCTTTTGGGGGTAAATTGATACTGGGTCACTTGGGGGAATGACATCACTTTTAACCCTGGTTCTTACCAATAGTTTTGCATGTCAAGTGTTTTGTCATTTAACATGTTTAGGTCGGTTTCTACTGGATTTCTTCAGGAGCCCTAAGGACAAAATGAGTTCACAACGTGGGCCTCACTCATCAAACTCTGCCTCAAAGTCGTGGTGGATCAACCGGGCATGACGGCCGCCTGCATCTTATCTTCCCCAAAGATATGTAGACGAGCAAACTCTGCATCTTAAATATTTCTCTTCCCAATAGCTTGTTTCATGCTGCCTGCTTCTTGCTGGGGAAGAGGAGGACGAGGCGCTGTCGATGCTGATGTCGAAATGGAGAGCCTTGGTGTCAATTACTAGGCCCGGCCCAATGTAGCACTTACACCGAACCTCCGAAAAATATGAGTCTCTAACTCATCAAAAAGGCCTCCTATTCAGTAAAAATAATCTTGCAACTTCTGTCAAATGTCAGTCCAAACCTCACGTATCAATGTCGAAGCAGCCATGTCAACTTCTGTCTCTGAAGCACCTCTCCAATTCATTCACAATTCTATCGTCTCTCAATCCCTCATCCCAAAGCATCACTCTGATTCGAACCTCGACCAACTTCCCTCTCCAACCGGATAATCTCCCTTCGATCCACCCCGCTTTCGAAACACGTCCTTCACGTGCCTAAAATCCTAATCCTCTACGTCATGCTCTCACAATCACAGGACGCCAAGGCGGCGGCGGTTCCTCCCGGACCGCTTCAATTACTATTTCAATTTTCACAGATTTATAGTAGATTTGATTATACTGAGTTTTTATTGAGTATATAGAAACTCAATTTAATATCCAACCAGTGATTCAAATGCTTTGTTTTCATTGTTTATTTACTAGTATAATTTCAGTTTAATTTCAACTGTTAGTTAGTTCAATTTCCATCCAATTTAATTCTAGGATTGTCTATTTTCTTATGTCTAGCTCCAGTTTCAGTTTCAGTATCAAATCCTTGTATGTCAGCTAACTGCTTATTGTCATTTTGATCTCCTTCTCCCATCTTGTTGTTTTATTTTTATTTCTATGTTTGATATGTAATTATTTTTATGTATTTTTCAGATAGCACTTTTTCTTTAGAAGAAGCTGTTGGAATTTTCTGTGTTGGGAAAATCCAAGAGATGTACTTTTTTGTAACATTGAAAAGTGTTAAAAGGTTTGAGATTCTCCCAACTCAGCTGCTGTAACATTGCTTCTCAAGATGATGCACTTTTTTCTATGTTTGATATGTTAAAGTACACAAGGTAGGGAGGAGAAAGAATTACCATCTTTTGTAAAAAAAATTGGAGCCAAGACAAACAATGCTAACACATTTTGGCTGAAGTCTTTCATGGAGATAAGGAATATTAATGAAGTCATAGGCTTGGTTGGCTTGCTTTTTATATTGTAATTACTGTTTATTTTTACAGGTCTCCATGCTCATTCCTATGTTTTTTTCTCTTTGTATTTGTGCTTTTATGGGTGCTGGAGGTTGACTTGTGTTGAGTTTTATGCTTACGAGGAGCTGTGTATGATATATCGTTCTGGTTTTTTGTCTTAACATTACTATGTTGTATTATTTTGTAATGATTGAGTTTTTCTTTATTTGTATGATTATAATTTTTCAGGTGTACTTGGAAGTCAAGTACGTATCCCCTTCCATTCTTGAAGCAGGCTTTTTACATTTTTAATGAATAGAGTCGAAACACCGTTGCTCTTTTTAATAATTAAGGCTCCATTTTTAATTTTGCATAGAACCTTCAAAATGAAAGGACGAGCCCTGTCAATGACCCCAAACCAAACACATTACGAAACACCCCACTGCCTCTTCTTACTCATTAATTGTCAACAATTGTCACCCATTACAACTCTATCGCAGAATTTGCATCAACCATTGAATGTACTAATTATTAATTAATCCCTCCAAGCTAGAATCGACTAAGTTAAAACTAACCCCATTCACAATGTAGTTAGAGCCAAATCAAATATAGTTTTGCTGCACTTTTTCCCGGCCAAATAAGAGATTACCATCAAAAACTTGAGCGTTCAACTCGAGCTCCTCTAAGCACCATCTGTCCTTGAGAATGCACGCCCTTTGTCCGTTATCGAACTGTCATGAAGCTCTCAGTTTGATAATATATTCCCACTTAATATGCTCCTTCATTCTCAGGAATGGTACGCAAAGACCTTATCAGCAACTAACGACAAGATGATTACACTTTCGACTTCTGGCCGTTCATGTGCGGTCGGATTGTTTTTGGCAGTTATCGGTCTATTAAATCTATCATAAAAGTTTCAGTAAAGACTTCTACCACAAAAATTCATGTTTTCGGCCAAAAACTATGGGTTTCTCAACTAAAATCAAGTTGGCCGGAAAGTTTTTGGTGATTTCCGATCAGTTTTCAACCAAATTTCAACCACATTTTATTTTTGAGACGTATTTAATTTAAAAAAATAAATAAAAGCTGGCCAAAAGTACTCGGAGGCTGGTCGGAGGTTTCCGACCAATTTCTAGCCAACTGAATAAAATAATTAAGTTCGTCTGAAACATGGTAGAAAACTAGGTAGAAAACAAAAATAAAAAACGGACGCAATTCTTTTTATTTCTTCGTTCTTCCCTCCTCCCCTCACCATACCTCTGTCGGCAACAATCAGCAATGAGCCGTTGCCTACACCCTCTGCTACCCACTCGACAACTCAACTCGCATCATCTCTAATATCTGATGTCCACCAGATTCACCTCGTACCAGTACCTGGATCTGATAATTTGATTTTATCGATTTTGAGTTAGTGCAAATTGTGCACCAGCCGCCACTAACTCCGAGAAGATGAAAAGATAAGTATGAATGCTATAGAATAGGCTATACCCTTAAGACACGTTACCATTAACAACCAAGTACAAGCATGCATATATGTTCAATGTGTGATGCATAATAGGTAAGACATCTTTTAATAAATGCATGTTGAACTTAGGAGCAACCATTAATATTATGCTACTTTCTATATATAAGTTTCTCAATAGTCTTAAACCCTTACAGCACGATAATGTCATTCATACACACTCTTCATTTTAATATTACCAAGTTAGGAATCATTGAGGATGTTTAGTGTAGGTGGAGTGTTTAATTTTTTTTTGCAGATTTCTATGTACTGGAGATGGCTAAAGATGACTCTCTCGACACTCAATCGATCTTTCTTGGACGTCCCTTGGCTACTATAGTGATCAAGATTGACGTGGCTAGTGGAACGTTGTCAATGAAATTTGACGATGAGGTTGTTCACAATAATTAATTTATTGAATTTTTTATGAAGCAAGAGTGGAGTAATGAGGAAGGATGCTCTATTGATATGGAAGATCACATGGCCCGAGAGAAATTTAAAGAGTATTCCCATGACCATGATGATGAGAAGCAGAAGGAATTCAAAGAAGATTGGATGATCTTGACAATAGCTCCACTTCGTAAACTTGAGAAATCATTATATATACTTAAGTAAGCCAAGTTATTCCCATCCCTTGTGCAGGCTTAAATCAAATAAAATTCTAATCCTAAGAATGTATTTATAAAAAAGATCAATGATCTGCATGGATTCAACAAGGCCAAATCCAAAACGCCGCCCAGTAATAGAGTACCATGAAATATTGTGTGGCCAGCCCTTAATAAGTCACCTAGCACAAATGGTAAGTATACTCATTCAACATTCAAGAAACGTCTTAAGAATGATTCCATAAGATTCATGACAAGGTGAGTAGTGCTTACAATCCATATCGTAATTTCAATTTCGACAAGCACAAAGTCAACAACAAAAAAAGTTACCTTCCAATTCGCGGATGTTCAGTTGGAAAGGCCATTGTGACCAATATGAAAGTATCATCGAGTCAATATTGTAAAACAATTGAGTTTTTTGAGAGGCAACTCGAGTTGTTTCTATTTTATTTCTTTTTTTAGTATTTTTTTAATTTTCTGATTTAGTTTATTCGAGTTTGATCATATCTAATTTAGTGTGGGATTGCGTAGTGTTTTTAATGATGTAGGATAGTTGGCCGCAAGCAACAAGAGAGGAGTCACAAACACTTTGAACCAGTTAGCGTTCGGTTGTCAGCGTCCTGCACCGAGTAGAGAAATCCTTCATGCCTTGGTTTCATTCTCCCTTTAATGACCCTTTATTCGTTGATTTTTTTCTCATATTCTACCACTATAAAAGGTGTCTTCCACTGCACATGCAAGACACATTCAATAAAAAATGAAGCAATCACGAAAGGTGCATCTTTCTTTACATGTTCTCCTTAGTCCTTATAGTACTTGCAGAAAAATTCATGGCTTCCATCAAAGTCATGAGTGAGTAGTCCTCTCCTTTTCTGAAGGATCTACTAATCCTTAGGTTATTTATACTCTTATCCTTATCAGGTTTCGATTATGAAGTTATTTTCTAATTATAATTGCTATGTGTATACTTGTTAGCATGTGTTGTCTTATGATTAGCATGCATGTTGATCTTACTGAGATAGAATACGTGTAATATAAGAACTTAGGCTGTATCACCTTATGAGGTCATGCTCTTAGCCAACGAAGGCAAGAATCGGAAGTGGATAAAAGTATGATCCAATTGTAGTCGATGGACTTATTGACAACCGAAAGTGAGAATCGGAGGTTGTTAAGAAAGTCGAATGATACTATCAAATCAGATGAATCACATTACCCTCTATCTTATGGGCATCAAGCCAACAAATGTGAGAATTGGATTTATCTCGATGAATAGGATAGTTGTAGTCATTTAAGACTGGTAAATTAAGGTGAGAATCGGAGGTTATTGGGAAGGGGATGAGTAGGACCCTAACAACACTTTTTTGTACATAGTCAGGAAGTTAAGTATCTCACCGTTCCTATTAATGTTGTGAATAAATCAACAACAAGAAAGTCTGTAGTCACTAGCTAGCCGCATCAGAGAAAGGTCTAGAAGTTAGATATTGACGAGAGAAGTTCGAGCGAGATAAATTATGCTAATAAACCATAACGTAGTAAGTAGAAAATCATGTAGTGTTGCATGAGTAGGAGTATGAACCCAAATGAAGTAGACTCATATAAACACTTCTCTTAATTTGAAAGTCAACCCCCTTATCCAACATTTATCGAGATATAAATACCTGGACGATATAATTCTGTCGCTCAAATAAGCCAGCGCTCTTTGTATTCGACCCTGGACTTACTGGATACAAAATTATTTTTAACTGTATTGATACCTCTAAATGTAGAAGATGAAAATACGGCACTGTCACCTAGCCCCAAACTCATCGAAAACTTCTGCCCATGTTTAGCCCTATTTTGGCTCATTTAATATGTGATCAGAAGCTGCCCAAAATATGGTTGAAAACTTAGCAAAAAAAGAAATCTATATCGAGTGCAGATCCAATTCTTGGTCACTTTTCAGCATATTTTAGAAAAAAAATTGGAATATTATCTCAAACAGGTCGAACATGACACACATTTCCAGTAACTGGCCAGAAATTAATTCTGACCAAATTATGACAATTTTAAGCCATTTTGTAAGTAAACTGGAAGATGGCCGAAACAAGGTCGAAAATGACCCAAAAAAAATCTAAACCGAGTGCAGATCCATTTCTTATAGATTTCTCTTCTTACTTTCTTTTTTCCCATTCGATGTTGCCCCTCATCCCTCACGCCTTTGGACGAGGCTCCCATTGCCGAGGCCCATGAAGGATGAGGTTAACTCCAGTTAATAGATACTAAATTTTGGTAGTTTAGGGTTGTTGTTGTGATATTTGTATATGGAACTACCTCACCCGATGAAATTGAGGCATTATCTCCTTGATTGATGTTAATAATGTTGATGTCTTCCATAGGCCTCGCAATAGCCTTATTTGGCCTGACGCAATATTCATTGAATTGTGTTGTGTCAGAGGAGAAGAGCCTGCCTGATTTGCTTCAGTTACTGGGTGATTTACCATTGCCTCTTTGCCTTTAGAGATCCATTTTTGCTTACTCTTTGTAGCCCCATTATATGGTTTATCCCTTCAGAGGACAGTTGTGGTCATGGTGTTCAAAGATAGGCCGACATTTATCGCATCTATGAGGAAACCACACTCGTGCTTATTGGCTTGTTGGAATTTGTGTCCCTCTAGTCCGGCAATTTCAGTCTGATATATCTGAGTTATCTTAGGAGAGTCTTCCACAAAAATCCTGACGTAGTCCAGTCTATACTTTAAGGCCGGCCGTGATGACATTAGTGCAGATCGACCTCCCGAATTTACTTCCAATGTAGGATAGAATCTTCGGGTCTCAAAACATGGGATCTAGCCCTTGGAGCTTTATCCATTCTATAAAATCTTAAGTAAAAGTGTCTGAGGTGTCAGAGAATGGCGTCCATTATTTCAGGAGCAGTGATCGGTTGTCAAAAAAACCATGGACCGCCTATCAATACATCCAATATGCTAGAGTGGTTCAATTTGTAAATGAAGATACCGTTAAGGAGGGAGGAGACATGGTCGCCGTCTCCCCGACGGACCCTAGCAAAGCCCTGCATCCGGTTTAGATTTTGGCTTCGATCAGTCCCATTACTTTCCCTATCAATGTGTGGTCTCAACTTTGAATCAAACGTTTCTCAGACCCCTAAATCCAACAGAGAACGCTCTGAACAGCTCGCTCCAGGGGCTTATCATAGGTTGTCTGTGTTTGCAACTACGATTATTTGCGCCTACTAGATTCGGTGACTCAATGACCAAATGAGAGAGTTTTCTCTATCTAGCCAAATCTCCCAAAGTCTTCTGTTCACCTGTGGAGCAGAATACAATGCATGCGTTTAAGTTTTCTTCATTCAAGTATCTCATATTCATTTGTATGTAGATTGAGTTTTGAGTGTTTGAAAAAATCTACTATACACACTCGCACTCCATTATCCGAATGCATGCATGCAAGCGATAGTAATAGTGATGTTGTGGTTTATAATTGTAGTTTAGTGTATACACTACTACGAAACTCTGAAAGAGGACGCTTCCATTAGGTTTAGAGAGCGCTGATTTTAAAGCGAGATCTGTATATGTGAAGGTCATTTGATCAGAATAACTTGAACTAGTGATTTATACAGCTTTCTTAAACAGCTGATATACGGAAACTTATAATCAATCTCCCGCACTAGACAGCTAAATGTGGCTGGGTAAACTCTTTTGTTTAAATTAGCAGTGAAGGCTCTGCAGACGAATGGTAACTATGTAGCACGTAGCAGTACTTCTGGTCACATTGTAGCTAGCTAATAACAACTTCTACAACTACTAAAGTCAATCCCCATTTTTAGAACAAAACAAACTTAACATTTGATATGCTGGAAATGAGAGACCTCTTAGGTTTTTCAACAACAAATACTAGATCGCCTGTGTACCCTCATCTTCACACTGATGGGTTTATATTGTATACGTATATACTTTGCTATGTACCCAAAATGATGCAATCTAGCTTCATATTCAATCGGATTAATAATGAAACTCCCAGCTACTTAAGCTCATACAAACTATATAGCAGTCTAATTAGGGTAAGTCCTTTTATATATATATATATATATATATCTCATACAAATGTAAATGAAAAACCTAGATTGGATGAAACAAAAGGCAGGAGTTAGCTAGTCCAGACTCCAGATCTTTCTAAATTTAACTAGCTAGTTTAACCATGTGACGGTATCCAGACAATTTAAAATGTCATTTGATGAGAAGTACACACAAACTTAAACCCAGTTTCAACGTTGAACAATCAATAATAATACACCGGATAAAACAGAAACCTCAGCCATATCCGAAAGAAAGAAACAAAAGTCTGATGCAGCACACATTAACAATGTTATTAAATCGTAATCGATGAGGGAATTTGTATCCCCATGTCCCAAACTAAAATATACCCAGAAACTTCACAAATTTTAGCAGAATGAAGTTAAGATTAACAAAGAAGATGATGGAGAACAAGAACCAAGAAGCAGCAGCAGCAGCAGCAGCAGCAATGATGTTGGCGGTGTTTCATTACACGAATATAATAATTAACTAGACACAACTACACAATTTGGCTCATCTCACCTTGTGCTTCAGATCAGATCATTTCCAATGCAAAGCTCTCAAAGATGTCAGTGCCCCTCTAAAACTGAGGCCGGACCCCGGCGTTCCCGGAACCCCACCCATCATTCGGCATCTGCACATTTGACATCCCCAACGGCAAGTTAAAGAAGGGCAACCCGCCCGAACTTGGATCAGGAAACCCATTTCCACCTCCATCTTCCGCGGTCGGTGGCTGTATCATCCCCACTTCCTCCTGCTCATCCAACGGTAGCCGCTCATATGCTACGTTGGTAAACGATGCTGCGATGACAATCACCGGCCCAGCCGCCACTAGCTCCCCCACCACACTCCCTCCCACTACCTGCCCTTGCCCTCCAGCCAAAAAGATGGTCAAGCTGGTGGCTCCAGGAGGCGCAGGAGGAGGAAGAAATGATCCGGCCAAGGAGAGTATTTCAAACCTGCCGTGCAGCGTTACCACCGCTCCAGGAGCGGTGGGCTGGCGGAGCGTGACATTGGTCACCACCCCGCTCCCGCTCATTATACAGATCCCACGCTGCCTGCGCCGCGCGTAGGTCGCCACGCAATCAAACAAATCACATCCACTGGCCACCTCAAGAATATGAGCTCTCAGAGTATTAGCACTCTCTCTCGTAATGATAACCGGCGGCTTAGGCTTGTTCTTGGATCCAGGTGGTCTGCCTCGGGGACGGCGGGCTACGATATCGCCTTGATCATTATGCGCCACGAGATCAAGTCCACCGCCTTGGCCGCCTGAATCGTTGTCGTCATATCCATTGCTGTTGCTGTCTCCTGGGCCGGAGAAAAGGCGGTTGGTAGCTCTGAGGGTTTGCTCTTGATCTTCAGATTGTTGAAGCTGCTGCTGGTGATGCTGCTGGAGATGGAGGTAACGAGAAGCAGTGCCTAAATCCAAACCGGCCATGGAAATGAAAGCAAAGATTTTAAAACCAGAAAACTAGGAAATATAATTGTTTAAAAAAACTGTAGATTAAAGGAGTGGAAAAGAAACAGTAGAAGAACAAGAAGTATTGTTCTTGTTTTTTATAATTTGATGTGGGATTATATTAGAAAATTTTATGAGTTGGAGATGGATGGATGGATGGGGTTTGATGAGAGGAGGGAGAGGGAGAGAGATACATGTGAACCCTAGAAATGAAATGTTGTTGCATTGAAATCGAGTGTAGAAAACAATGAAGGCAGCGACTTCAAAACGCATGCTACATGCCATATGGTCATGTCGTTTTGGTGTATGACGTTTGTGATGTGTCTTGTCGCTTTTGTCCAAATGGGTTTCACTTTTATGTCTGATGAAAAATTATTAGGTTAGGTTAAGGAGAATTCGATGCTAAAGTCAGGCGCACGTGTGGATTTGAAAGGTATTGGGGCCTGTTTTTACTTTGTTGAATGTAATTAGTGAGAAAACAAAACTTTGGATGCATGCTAGTCAGATTTATAATAAAACAGAATCATAAATTAGGGGTGGAATAGTGAAATATGTCCACAAACGTTCCAAAAATATTTTATAATAAAAACATAGCTTCACTCGATGCAAAATGTGTCCATATAAAAGAAGTCATTAAAACCTAATTATCTTTGACATCAGAAGCTAACGAAACTCAGAATCATATATACATCACACTTGACACAGGTATTTCAATCATATTTGTCATTGTATTAATGAAGTATAAAATATTGAAAAATAAATACCTTTTAAGTTTGCAACCAATGGGTGAATTTAGTGCAGACTAATGTATAAGTACAAGGTTTACTACGACTAGAAAGAAAAAAGAAAAACTAACCTTAAACTGTTCACAGGTAAGCAAATTCAACGTCGGATTAAATGAAACCTAATTTTGATTCTGTGGCTGATCAATAATTTTATTTGACTAAAAGGGTAGACCAAAATTCACACTATAAAAACAAATCATCATCAAGGCATGTGCTTTCGTGAGTGGTAAAATAGGATTCAGTCACATTAATGAATCTTCAACTATATAATTATTCATTGTTGATATGAGATAAATAAATTTGACCGAATTTTTGGACTCATAAAATTGAACTTAAATCAATAATGAACTTGGATCATCCAATAAATTTTTCACTTAAACTCATTTCATCAAAGTCATTAATCGCAAATCTATAAACGGCTAATAAAATATTTATAATTTTTTTATTATAGAGATTAGCAACAGAATCAGCCCGTTCAATCAACAATATGATTCTATTTAAAAAAGTTTCAAAAAAAGAAAAAATTATTCTATTTAAATAAATTGTGTGAAACTCTTGAGTCTCAACAATTGGTGAACACAACTCAACTGTAACCAAACCATGATTAATCAAGAGTTGAGAGAGTTGACCTATCTGCTAAATCATGATTAATTGTTTAATTAAATAGAAAATTATTGAAGGGAGGGATATGTCATTTTGCAAAAATATTCCATTAATGATACAACTTTCAATGACCTAAGAAAGGAGTTAATTAATTAGACAAGTGGGAAAGGAGGTGGAAGGTGGTGGTGCGGCGTACTGGTCCCTATCTGCTTGTTTTCTTCTTTGCTACCACCGTCCACAGCCTTCAATGTTTGTCATAAGATGTTTAAAAGAAATTTGGGTTTTTTTTCTTTGGGAATTTGGTTTTTGAATATGTTTTCGCGTTATCGGAAGATTAGACTATGATTGATTTAGAGAGAACAAGACAATTATAAAAATGAGGGAGAAAATCATAAACATTCCATGTTTGTGTGAAGTAAAAATTATATGATATATTAAAAGAGAAGTTTGATTTAAATATAGAATATTAATATTTTAATCAAATAAAGAAAAATATGTGAAATATCCACATTTTTTTAATTTTTAGTTTTGTGTTTAGCATCTTTTTCTCTTCATTTTTTCTTAATCAAACAGGGTCTAATTGATTAAACTTATCTAAACCAAGTTGCAGTGAACTGATACTAATTCACAAAAAACAAACCAAAACAAATTGAATTGCATAAATAAAATTGAATCATCAAATAAGTTGAGGAGAATAAATCGTAAAACTGATATTTACTGAATTGAATTGATATTAATAATGTTAGCGAGAAATTAAACATTGCATACATTCTTGGAAAAAAGAACCATTTTTATTAGTGTCTTATCCTTATCTCAGTTTTTTTTCCACAATTTTAATTGGACTATAATCGTTAATTGTTTTTCATAGTTTATCATAGTTCGGCCTAAGTTCTTTTTTATTCTTGAAAATTTTAAATTTAGTTCAATTTAATTCAACTCAAAACTCTCTAAAACTAGCTATAGTTTATGGGGAAAACGGATATGAGGTTAATTACACCTCATATTATTCAGGTAAGAGATCAAAAAATATAATTTTGTTACTATTATTTTTTTCATTTTAGGGTTCTAGTGTGTGAGAGTATTAGAATTATAGGGTTTTAAGTTTTTGAATTTTTGGATTTTTAAGATTTTGTGGTTGTGGAGGTTTTAAAGGCTTCTGGACACTTGGAGTTTAGAGTTTTCTGATTTTAGAGTTTAGGGTTTAGTTTTTTTTTAATTTTTAGGTTTTAGTGTATTTTAAGAATATGTTTTAAACATCCTAATATCTTAAACATATAAAAAAAGGTACTCTAATGATGTTGTTTTGTCCGATCCCTTATTTAAGTTATATAAGGTGTCACTTTATATCCGTTAACCCCATAATTTATATGTAGAATTTTTTTCATAGTTAAATAACTGCTATTCCTTTTCATCCTAAAATGATCTTATAAAAGTGAATAAACATGCATATATACTTTGAAGTGAAGACGGTAATTAACCATCAGGACATGGTCTAGGAATGAACGTGAATGGGCGATTTTTGACTTTCCTCATCTTTTGATTTTTCTTGATTATTGAATATTTGTTACAAAATAATATAGGTATTGAATAGTTTATTTTACATTATTTAATTTTCTAAGTTCAACCTAAGAATAAACCAACATCTAGTTGAGTAAAAAACATTGAATGGTCCCACTGACCATAAAGTGAAAGTAAATTAAAACATTTTGGATTTAGTAAAACAGAAGATCAAAATGTCTGAAGTATAAAAATCAAAACCTTCATCAAAGGTTCAAAGCAGCTACAAAAACAGACTGATCTAAAGATTAAATCACTAACTAAACATTTAATATTTATACTCTATGTAACAATAGGCTCACAGTATTTTATTTTTGTCGATTATAAAATACTAAATTAGTTGATAAAATAACCGAAAGTAGTCTAATTAAGAAACCACGATTAAGTGTATGAAAACTAGACCAATGATGAATTTATATTGAGAAAAAATAGGTATAAAAAGCACATTCACAGGTGCCCATGCAGGTTTGAATGAATTGCTGCTCTTTTAGGTGTATAATAGGATTATATATTAGTGGATTTATTTTTTGTATGTGAAGCCCACGGAGAATAAAGAGACATAAAAAACAGCAATCCAGAAAGCTTGGAGCATGCACATTCATAAATAGATAAATTGGGTAATTTCCACAAACGGCAGCTCCTTCCTCCATGACAAATGCAAAATGAATTGATCAATGATTTTACTCTCAAAAGTGAATCTTAATCTTTCAACAATGATTTTTGTAGGATTCTAATTTAGGGTTGTGAAGCAAAGTACAGTGAAATCAAAATTATGTAGTTTTGAATTGTAACCACAAATCATCATTTGACATGCGTATAACAGAAATTGATTAATATTATTAAAATCAAACCCAATTTGTTTTCTCTCAAAAACACTCTATTTTGTATCAAAATTAACTTGAATTTAGAGCATCATGGGATTAGTTTTTTTTGAAAAATTCAAAAGGGGTTTTGAACTACCATCGTTTATCCAATTGCGGTCCGAACTATAACGATTTTCAAAAATGGTGCAATGAAAAAAAATTGGACTAATTTTGGATGATGCTTAAGATCAGTTTGTTTGATTTCTTAAATATAATTGATCTTATTAAGTTTGTTGAGAATTATGCATAATTGAGTATGAAAAACACTGTTTTCTTTCTGTAGGCAAAATGATATTATTTATTTTAATAACCAAATGACGTAATTTTCACACACAAATCTAAGTCTTGTAATAATGTTAATTTAGAAATGTAATGATAAATTTTATTTTAGAAAATTAGTCTAATTTCTTTTTTCGCACCATTTTTGAAAATCATGATAGTTCGAACCGCAATTAGGTAAGTGGTAATAGTTAAAAGCCCCTTTTGAGTTTATCCCTAAAATCAAACCCACTTTATTTTCTCTCAAAAACATTCTATTTTGTAACAAAAGTATATTGAATTTAACATCATGGGATTTTAGTCTTTTTTAAAAGTTGTTTTTTGTTTCGATTTTAACCTCTTCATTATTTAGTTTTCATTTTGGTTTTGCTTTTGAAAATCACAGTTTTAAAAAATAACATTTTGAATGACAATTTTTTAAAAGTAGTGAATACTTAATTAAAAAATGAAATTAGAATGGAAATAAACAAAACAACGAAAAGAAGTGAATTTGGAAAACAAAAATCTTCAACCATCTGAAGTTTCACACCACTCGTTGCTTGGTGTTCACTATCAATTTACTTTACAAAGTATACTTTTTTACAACATCTGAATATTACGATGTGACTTGGAACGTACAAATTAGGGTTTGATGTGTTGACATATGATGATGATTGCTTGTTGAGATGGTGAATGCTGGAGGATTCTGTAGATGATATCACCTGGAAACAAATGAAATCAGATGTCCCGTCTCTCTGTAAACAGCATGCGATTTTGCGCCCTCTGTCAAAGTTTGGAGATTTAGTGACCTAAGCAATCAAAAGACACACACAACCCATTCTGCTCTTCTCTGCTGCAAATTTGAATCTCTGGTACTCCCAAGTGCAAATACAGGATGAATCCCTACCAAATTCAGAAAAATGAATAAGTAGGTCACAGCAAATTTATTATGAATAACACATCATTTACATTGATTTGCGATAAAATTTTAGACTCTCAAATCAGTCATGAAATATCACTTTTTGTGAACATAAATAAATAATTATTAATCTATTATGATATTCATTTTAGGAACTAATCTCATTCCAACTATTGGAATTCACACCTGGTGCTATAAATGATAAGAGTCGCAAATAATACATCTACTTATACTCAAATGAAACAAAAGATTTTTGGGTCTGTAGTGCGGATTTTAGTCAAAATTAATGGCTGGATTGGACATTTGTGTGGCCTCTGTCGAAGAGCAGAAGATCAGTGGAGTCAAAAATAAATTGTTATAAAATATTATAAACCATTTTGTGTAATATGATACGTACTCTTAGAATGTCAATTTTGTATTTTGAATGGGTGATACCAAATATAATTAAAGTTAACTTTTTATAGTAATTTTAACAAATTTATGAAATAAAATCTAAAATATCGCAGTCAAAATGTAATTTAATAATTGAACCAATGTCAAATTTATATTACGAAAAAAGTTATGCAAAATGTTAATAAGAATAATACCCTAATAAGAATGGTGACATCCATCTTGAAGTCTTAAATTCAATTCTTGAAAAAAAATGTTACTTGTTTTTGCCGGCATTGGGTGACTGTGGGGGCATTAAGGATGGTTATTTCCTAATTCAATTCAAAATATCTCTAATCATAGTATAGAAATATTAGAATATGATCCCAAGCAATCAAACAATTTGCTGCAAGGTGGTGGTTATCGATTTTCAAACCAATCATAATATTACAAGTGTATTAATAAATTAATAATTCAATTAATTAAATAGAAACCACTCGATTTCAGTGAAAATCATCATTATTTATGCTAAAACTATCATGATATTTGTTCGTTGTATATTGATTTTACATTATTGGATCATTATAATATTATATTAATAATTTCAACTAAATTTTAATTTTATCTACATAATTTTAAATTTGTACCACTGAATACGAAATTCTACAATCACCGCTGACCATTGGCAAGCAAAGGAGAACATATATGCATTGTTTCAAACTGGCATAGAACTTGGATTGTGAAACACAATCAGAGTGCCAAATGTGGAAGGCCATCTCACCCGGCCGATAATGACTCCATTTCTGTGCCACCAGTTATTACTAAGCTGGTTTGTTCTGCAGCATTTATGAAGCCGGGCCACATAGGAACGCACCACGTGCGTGTGCGACAAGTTTTGCGGTGAGGTGAAGTCAAACAGAGAGAGAGAGAAGGAGCATGCTATTTAGCTAGCTGTCTGCCACGACCCACTTTGTCGGTTGTCGCTCTCATTGGGAACTGGGTTTTCCCCCCCTCAAAACCCGCCGATCTCCTCCACCTGCTACCACAGAATCTCACACTTCTCCCTCACCTGCCAGTCTGCAACTACGCCTCACGCACCACTCCACTCCGCTGTCCCTTCAAACGTAGGACTCCCTGTCCCCCCGCAACAACGTGCATGCAACTAAACAGAATCCGAAAACACAAACTGACCCTCCCCAAAATTCTCGGGCGCTTCGCCAATCCATACTCATAACATGTGTGCTATCTGTCGTCTCTTTGTAGGGTATGACACTCTTTAAAGGCTAAAGAGAGTCTAAAATATTTGATCTGCCAAAAGAATACAAGAAATTTTTTCCGAACTAATTAAATTATGTTTTGTCATTTAATTAAATAATGTCATTTTATAAATATAAACTAATAATATATTTTATAATCAAATAATAACTTTTTTTATTTTTTAACAATTCTGATGGTTTGGATTTCAAGTGTGTAAATTAGTAATATTTTGGTTTTTTTTATTTTAGTATTTTTTTTATGGTCAGAAGTCGCACACCACCCCATACATTCTGATAGTGACACTCATACCCATTGCGGTCCAACTCACATACATTGGTCCAATGTATATATGTGCAAATACGGAGTTACTCTTGCATACACCGGGAGTACCTACTCCCTCGCACGACGTCGTTTTCATTAAATGAAAAACAACGTCGTTTACTTTAAGTTGCTTCAATAAAAAAACACCTCATCAAAACAGCGTCGTTTTATTCATTCTTTTTAAACATATATATTCATCAAAGTCATCTTATTCTTTTCCAGAATTGCATACATATTCTTCAGAAACGCTTCTATATTCTTCAGATTATTTTTTGGTATATATTTGCGTCCATTTTCAGTAGAAAAGCATCAATCTTAAACGTAATTCATTGGATATTCACTAGAACTGCATATATATTCGTCAAAATCAGTCCAATATTTATCATATTATTTTTGTGATTTTATATTCATCAGAAATGTATTGATATTACTCAGAAATGACTATATATTCCTCATAAACGCTTGTATATTCTTCAGATTATTTTCTGGTCTATTTTCGATAGCCTGCGTTCATTTTCATTTATGAAGAATGGACGCAGGCGGCTGAAAATAGAACAGAAAATAATATGAAAAATATACAAGAGTTTCTGAGGAATATACATTCATTTCTGAGTAATATTGATACATTTCTGATGAATATGAAACCAGGAAAAAATCTGATAAATATTGGACTGATTCTGACGAATATATATATATATATAGTTCTGGTGAATATCCAATGAATTACGATAAAGATCGATGTATTTCTGCTGAAAATTGACGCAGTGTATTAAAAATAGACCATCAAATAATATGAAGAATATACAAGTGTTTCTGAAGAATATACAACCATTTTTGAGTAATTTCTATACATTTCTGATGAATATGAAATCATGAAAACAATCTGATAAATATTGGACCGATTCTGATAAATATATATGCAGTTATGAGGAATAACCAATGATTTATCATGAATATCGAAGCATTTCTGCTGAGAATGGACGCAGAATGTTGAAAATAGACGAGAAAATAATCTGAAGAATATACAATGGTTTCTAAGGATATATATTCATTTCTGAGTAATATTGATACATTTCTGATGAATATGAAACCATAAAAAAATCTGATAAATATTGGACTGAATCTGACGAATATATATGCAATTCTTGTGAATATCCAATGAATTCTGATGAAGAATGATTTATTTATGATGAAAATAGAAGCAGGGTATTGAAAATAGATCAGAAAATAATCTGAAGAATATGCAGCGATTTCTGATGAATATATAACAAATTTTGGTGAATATCTAACAGAATTCCGGTTAGAAAGCGGTACTTTTCATATTAAACAAAAAACGGCGCTTTCCATTAAATTAAACTAAACGACGTCGTTTCATTTTTAATCAAAACGACATCGTCAGAGGGAGTAAATACTCCCGGAGCATGTAAGAATTTGCGGCAAATACGGCACCACCTAGGCTTGTACCTTAGATCTTAAAATTGTTAGAAAACACACCCATAAATCGACACCTTCCTGGTGAAATAATAATAATAAAAAAAGTATACAAGTGAAATGACATGGTGGGTGGTGATTAGAATTGCAATTGGAATTACATGCCTCTTTACAATATTCATATCAACAATGACACAAAGGCACCAACTCCCTCTGCTATTTTTCCCTGCCTTTTCTTCCGTCACACCCTCTCCACACACGGACTTCCTACCGCACGGCGGAGCACAATATCTTCAACCCTCCGAAAAGGTCATTACCCAATAAAATTGACGGACAGCGACAGCCTTGGAGCTGCTACTATATCGTGTATATATAAATATATATATTAATGGATAACATGCAGATAGGCGCAGGCCAAGAAACTTCCCTGTCTTGGAGGGCCAAATCCAGCGACACGCCGCGCGCGACCTACTCAGGCTCTTCGACATTGGCGCAGGCAGCACCTTCCTGCATGATCACAAATATTAACTATGTTTTGTGCAAGCAATTTTTTTTACCACAGCCACAAGTCAAATTCAGTGTTGCCTAGATTGCCCTTTCAATTCAAGCCTCCCAGTTGGCACAGAGATGAAAACAGCACAATAAGTTCAAAAAAAATTTTCAAGGTTGCACAAGAGCTTATGCTGTTTGGTTTGTAAGGAATAGATGGAAAAGAACAAGTTCATAGTTATGCCCACTCTATTAGACACCACAAATAATTGAAAGCACTCAGCAATGCATTATGATTCTCCCAAAGCAAGCACTAATACCACCGGTACCATACATATGTGGTCGTCCTTTGGGTGTGAGCAAAGGTTGTTTAAGCATTATTCTTTTGGTAATACCGATGATTAGATCTACATAAACGACTACTACTTGGTATACGGACACAAAACAACAATTAAATTCAACTAATATGGCTTCCTTAAGCATCACTTGTCCCCACAGGCTTGTCATCTAATTAGCATAATTTAATTAGCGTAATCACTATATAATTGAGGTTTTGTTAATAATCTTTACACAACCACTTTACTTGATTGTCAATGGCACCTAATTTTAGATTAGTGCCTGAAATTGACCGGGGTTAGGATTATCAAACATATTTCATCATTAGGGAAAAGACTTCAGACTCCGAAACAACAAACTTTCATAACCGAAGGTGCAGTTTATGTAACAGGAATACAAGAGTGCCTTGGCATATAATCTGATAAGGAAATCCTGGCCAGGAAAAAAACTGCACTTACAAAATACAAGAGAATCATTATTTAAGTTGACAACACAATTGATTAACAAACAAAGACACCTGAGAATGCTAGTTCCAAAAACTATTATGGTATCTGATACTTGAGTTATGTTTTCCAACTATTCCTAAGTACTAGAATAAGTCTTGTCAATCCACAAAATGATTAATATGATTAGTAAATTTCACCGCAATAAAAAATTAACCGTGGATTACCTTTCCAACCAATCATTTGGAAGACTAAATTTCTTGGTAGGTTTTATTGTTAAGTCACTATTTTAATACAAAAATTGGTAGCTTTAAATTATTACTAGAAATGTTCGTGCAGACTTAGATATTGATATCCGATGACAATTTTTTAGGGGCTTGGGCAATGAAATTAGTGTAAAGAAATATAAGTTTTATCATAACAAACGTACTTTGGCTTACTAATATACAACTCGCACTCTTAAACATAAACATGTAACTATTGAATTTTTTTAGATAGTCCCATTAATTTATCATGGAACATAGGGATCAAAGTTAAATATACAATACGTTGATAAAATAACACAGCTTTAAGTCAAGCTTCTCTAAAGTGAGTGTCCTGTGGCATTATTTTGCTATCACTACAATGATAAGGAGGCATGTCAATTCTATATTCTTGAACAAATGGAAGCAGATCATGGCCTTTCCAAGTTCTGTAACAGAGATAATAAAAAAATATCTAATCTTCTGTGATTAATATGCAATTAAAAAGTGAGATGTTAGAGTCAAATAAATGACTGTCAAAATTGTTACCTTAAAATAACTATATTGAAACTCAGATATCCAATTATCTCACACGGATACAATTATCAGTTATCAAGTACTAGAGATTTTTCATACCATATGGAATTCATTGCTGGTTTCCTTTCGTAACGAACAGTATAGGAAGCCTAGCTTTATAGTAGTGCTTGATAAATCAAGCACTTTTACTGCTTGGGTGCATGGATATCATTTTACACAGATGCAAACATACACCTTTCGACTCAGTAGCCGGTATATTGATTATTACTACTCATCCCATGAACGGGAAGAAATTTTTTTACAAATTAGATGCACACAGTTTCAAAAGAACGACCAGGTTTGAACTAGAAATTAGCTGAAGAGCATAACTTTGCCAGGGTAAGAAGCCCTTCCTCAATCAGCCATTTCAGCTATTAATCATGTCAACTTAGCTGTCCATGTGTTCCCTCTGGTCAATACTAATCCAAAGCAAAGTTGAAACTTTCTTCGAGGAACTAATTAATTGGAAGAACAGTATAGACCTAGATTTTGGAGTTATAGATTGTAGCTTATATAACCTTATTATTTATCATTTGGTAAAGCGTTCCTTTCAATCTGTAATGGTCCCAGACCTTGGCAGCTAGCATAGATTCCTTGGCCACTAGAAATCATGCTAATTAACCTAAAAGAAAAAGTTAAAGGCGCAATTAAATAACTACTAGTCGAGTTTAACTTATGCTTATCTTAATCGACCCCATGTGGCTGATAATGACTGCATTGTTGTCTCCCCTTATCACATGGTCGGAAAGTGTGTGATCAATCAGCTAGCTCAATTCCCAGAAAACTTCATGTCCAATCTTATCTGCAAAACCATAAGAGAGCTTTGAGTATATATATTCAACGTCCCGACTTATCAGCAAGGCACCTTTAGATATGCGCATTATGTGCAAAGAAGTTGAGTGAATGGACAAAAGTAGAAACACAATTTCATGTGCTATTATTAAATCATCCTGGCCAGGGAAACTACTAGTAAATACATGGTTATCATTTACTGGAAATATTGAATATGTTAGTATATGAGAAAGGTGAACATTTGGCACAGAGTGTATCCATGCTGTCAACACAATAAGAAACAGCTTGTATAAAAGGTTGTAACAGCAGACCAAGAAAATTTGTGCAAGCAACTTGTGAGAGCATCACGACTCAGAATATAAAATGAAGCCCTCTTCAAATGGTTTTCACATGATAAATAATCTTGTAGTCATCTATCTAATGAAGCCTTTTCAGCTTATAACAATGAATGTGTTTGTGTAGATGCCATGCTCACATATTTTTCATTTAAGAGGGAGTCTTTGTTTATTACAATAAATATAATCAGCTGATTTCAATATAAAAAATTATCAAAAAACATGCGCTTCATTCCCTTTTCTTCCGTGGGCACATTGCTATCTTACAACAACTACAACTGAGTATAAAAACTGAATGTTTAACTCAATCATAATTACTATGTCAATAAATATATGAGATGAGTACATTAATAATGCTGAAAGTTTAAAAAATGTACCAATGTTCCACATGAGCAGTTTTGGTTTGATTATGACACGGCACTGCTTTTCTGAAGTTGGTTAAGTGAGCATACTAACTGTTGCAAATAACAAAAACATATATTTAGATTGGCCGTTCTGACTTGAAAAGAGAAAAAAAAAACCCGAAACGGGCTACAGTCTAATCTTTGTGTTTAGTTTCATAGACCTAAAGAATATATGATTAAAGAGATTTCATATGAGCCAGCAAAATGTTGAACTCGTAATGTTATGTAAGGGTTGAGTTTATGACACTATATAGTCCTCAGTGCAGTTCACGTGAGTACATGTGCAGGCTTAAATGATAACGATTCCCGGGCTGATTCCATAATGCTCAGTCTTCAGTGTGGCATCCTGATTCATTTCTAACTGTTAGGCGATGAAAGGACAAGAAGTCCATATTCCACATTGTGAAACAGAATAAACAGTTTCAGCAATTAGGTCCCAAGTAAGGACCACAAGCCCATGTGCTAATGAATGGGGTATAACTAAACTGTACAACACCATAAGGCTGTGTTTGGTTTAGGGAAAATTTGTAGAAAAGGAAAATTTGAGTGAAAATGAGAATGAATCCTTTGTTTGGTTTAGAGAAAGTTTGGAGAAGAAAAAATCGATGCAAAATGGGAAGGAAAGTTTTATCACACCAAAGAATGTTATAACACTTTAAACATACTTTTTCACCCCTAACCAAAAGAAGGAGAGTAAGATGGAATCCATGTTCTCTCGCATTTTCCTTTCACCCCCATTTTCCCTAAACCAAACACAGCAAAAAGAACCTGAGAAAATTCAGCATGCTTACAATGCACATTGAAATTTCGTAACAAAAAACAATGTTATGATCATCAGGTACAAATTCAGGATGAGGGCTAATTAACGAATTCACAAATATAGCGACCAAGTCATCGCATAGCGTGAGAGAAGTTGATTTGGACATGGTGTAGCACAAGAAAATTGATATGTGAATCAGCAAGGGCATCTACTCATACCTTCATAAGTATCTTCTCCTGAATTCCGGCTATGCGTTTCATTTTTCAGCTCAATCTTATAGAGAGTAGAAGTTCCTAGCCATATCTTATGCTGAAAGAGCCACTTTATTGTAGTTCCCCACGGCCCTGGAATCGCATAATCCCATTTAATTAATTTCACTTGATCCATGACTCGAATACTTGAGTGATATATGAGCCAGTATGGTGTTGAACTGAAAACAAGTTTCATCATTGCACAAAATAATTGAAGTGCAGAAATGCTCCAATTCACTAATAACCTTGTCCTGTAAGACAGAGAAACAGTCCCAATGCTGGAAACGGTGTACATGCTGCAACTCTATTCACATTCTACCAGAGGCTGTCCAACTGAAACAGAAGTTATTATCTTTTGATCGATCAGGACGTTCTTAATTACACTAAACTTCACAGTGTGATGCAAACAATTTCTTTACTAGACCAATATGTATATTGCTATTACTCAAACTATACAATCCCTTGAGCAACAGGGCTCTGTTTGGTTTGAGGAATATGTGAGCGAAAGGAAAATTAGACGGAAAGTTACAAGAAATTCTATGTTTGTAGAGAAAGTTGACGGAATAAAAATTAGAAAGAAAATTTTAGTGATCACAAATTGTTAATGTTTTGTACTTTACCCTCATAATTTTTTTATCCCTGACCAAGCAAGGGGAAAATGGAACTGTTAAGATGTTAACTAAGTGCACAAGGGGAGCACTAAGGGCCTTACTTTCCACTCGTTCTCATGAACAAAGATTAACATTTATTGAAAGGAATAAGAAACCATTAAAAATCAACCAGACGGCTAAAAAAGAATCAAGGAGAGGGGAACTAGTTGGATTTGTTAAACATAATGCATTATGATCTTAATAAACTGTTAGTTGAGAAGTATCTAAAAGTTTTCTAATGGAACAGGAACTGCTAACTAATATATCATAAAACCAATAGATAACTAGGATGACAATCATACAAAAGACTAAAAAACAAGTGGGACTAGTTTAATTGAAATGATATAAATAATTAGCAGCATATAAAGCACAAAAACCATTGTTATTGCAGATGGAAAGAGTCCAAAAGGCACACCTTTTTCAAGAAGACCAGAGCATGAGCAAGTGCGATTCGTGCTTTGGTCATGAATTTGCCAACAGAAGTGGTTGTGCCAAACATAGGAGCTTTTGGTCCCTTTTCCACCCTAACAGCCCGGCATCACGGAATGAGTTGAATGTAGAAATAGGCGGTCATCAAGTTGTATATACAGTGTACGCCTGTCTAGCGACGAGCACTGCAGAATTTAGTGATCTAATTATTGTAAGAAATATGAACGGATGGAGACTCCAGAAAAATATACCAAATAATCTTTATGCATTAATACATTCAAGTTAATACCATTTTTTCTCTCTCAGCTCATAGAAGAATAAGACAAGTATTGACTCTTGAGTAGCAATTCTGTAAAAAAAAAAAAAAAAGATGTTGAAAACCAGTAAAGATTTTGATGATCCCCTTTTAAAATAGTATATCTGAAGATTTGATGTACAGTTTAGATCGGGACAAGAAGCAAGTCTAAGAATCCTATTCTACCAGGCCATTTATCAATCAGTAAAATTTATTCATAGCACAAAGCCAGTGCTACTACTATCTAGCAAAATCCAGCTAGAGGTTAAAGCTGTGTGCAAGTGCCCTACAACAGGCCATGATATCTGGCTTCGGATTTATTGGCAACTTTAAGTGTTAATAGCATTAAGTTCTAATCTCGGAAATGACACTTTCAATCAATTTCTCCGAGTAACCCAAGTGCACATGGGCCAGATCATAGTCATGGTGGACCTCAAACTAGATTGTCATAGGCCTTAAGGCTTAGGCTTACCACATAATCTGTGGAGGGACTAACTGTAAGATGGTCATCAGCAAGATGGTTGACAAATTTATTCATGCAAGTAGAAGTCACCAAAATTTAGCAAAAATGAAAAGAAGCTTTGACGCAAAAAATCGATTCTCAGCCACACATTCCAGAAAAAAGACACATAACAGGACAAAAGTTCCGACTTCTTCCATTCCCAAAAAATCAAAGCTCGGTGTCTGCCAATTTGGCTGTCACATACACCAAGGCAATGTCTTTAACTTCTTAAAACAAAATCTAGTAATGCTGAAGTTGCAAATTCAAAATTTAGGGGATAAATTGTTCAAAAACTACAACAAAATTGTTCAACTATACAAGTTATATGGAGATGCCAAATACAAGAAAAACGCAAATTATTCATAGAAAAATAAAAATTGATCAGGCAAATTTTACCTTCTTGGAAGTTTGAAAATAACTTAATTTCCTTTTTGTGTTACCTTCCTGAAGATATCCATTACAGCAGGGACCATGATCGCTGATCAGCAGCTGGACCATCGCTGAGCACAACCTCTCTGAGACGCGCTTCGTCTCGTATATTCTGCTCGCTTCGACTCGGACAAGCTCGATTAATGGTCTTGGCCCAGGAGTCCGCTTATTGGGCCGAGACTGAATGGGTTTGCAGAAACTCTTCTCTTTTATCGGAGAGTCCAAACAAACATGAAGTTTTTTTTTTTGGGGTGAACCCGGCCGTGCACATTGTATAAATATTTAAGTAGTGTAATTTTAAGCCAAATTGTTGTTGGAGTGGTTATTGATTTAAGGGATAAAATTTAGAGATAAAATTTAAAAGGAACTCTGAACTATCCCCACTTATTTTATTATGGTTAGAAAGGGTGCAATGAAAAAAAAATTGAACTGATTTTTTAAAATAAAATTTACCATTATATTCCAAAACTAATATTATTATAAGATTTAAATTTGTGTGCGAAAATCACGTCGTTTGATTATCAAAATAAATTATATCATTTTGCGCACATAAAGAAAACGATGTCTTTTGATAACCAAACAATGTAATTTTCACACACAAATGTAAGTCTTACAAATAATATTAGTTTTAGAATGTAATGGTGAATTTTATTTTAGAAAATCAGTCCAATTTTTTTTATCACATCCTTTTTGGAAATCATGATAGTTCAGGTCCCTTTTTGGGGTTTTTCCCCTACAATTTAAAAGAAGTTCTGAACTACCACCGTTTACCCAGTTGCGGTCCAAATTATCATGATTTTCAAAAAAAGGTGCGATGAAAAAAAATTGGACTGATTTTGGATGATGCATAAGATCAGTTTATTTGATTTCTTAAATATAATTGATCTTATTAAATTTGTTGAGAATTATGTATAATTGAGTATGAAACACGTCGTTTTCTTTATGTGCGCAAAAGAATACTATTTTTTTATAACCAAACTACGTAATTTTTACACACAAATCTAAGTCTTATAATAATATTAATTTAGGAATGTAATTGAAAATTTTATTTTAAAAAATCAGTCCAATTTTTTTTCATCGAATCCTTTTTAGAAATCGTGGTAGTTCGGATAGTAATTAGCTAAGTGGTGATAGTTCAGAGCCTCTTTTGAGTTCTATCTCTTGATTTAATAACCAATCAACAATTGACAAGTGTCTTAATAAAAAAATTAATAATAAAAATAAAAATAAAGCCATTCTATTTTATTGAAAACCACTCTTATTTTCATGAAAACCACGTATTGCTTTGCTGTAAACTAGCATATGATTATCAGATATACATCCAATATTTAATTGATGTTGTGGATTAAAAAATAAAGTAATACCAGAATCAATTAATATATGTCAATTTAATTTTTTAAATCATCATATAACAGAGTTGATGGCGTGCACAAGCACCATACAAATGACTCGCCAGAGACATTTAAATCTCCCTCATACAAAATTTCTTAGGTTTTGAGGTAATTAATTTTCCGACAACATCAAAATACCGACAGTTCGCAGATAGCAATGGCTTTTAATGCAACCACATAAAATCATCATTAATTCGTTGTCTTAAGGGTCCAAGGTAACACCTTTTCCTTAGTGGCGGTTGTTTTTGAATGTTATCTTAAGCCATTTTCTGGTAGTGTGCTAAAATATTGGACAACTACTTATATATAATATGATAAATCGAGATATAATGCAACTGAGTCAATAAAAATAGTAGATATAATAATGAAATAAATAGTAAGAATTTGGAGAGTTGTTCCCAGAGTTTAGAGTAACCGTTTTAAAAAAAAATTTAATTAGACACGTTGATTGTGGATACAATTAATAATTTTCTGACACTTCAATTTTCAATACCACATCACAATTCCACAAGACATAATGCAAATTTGTAACTAAATGTGTAGTAAACAAACACAAATCCATTTGCGTCGCCCTTTCCCTTCTTCAGTTCGATTCGTTCCTGTTGTATGTATCCGTGGATCATGAAGCGAGAGATTAAATGTGAAATTCCGCGGTTTCAATTAGAAATTGATGAAAAAGGACTGATTCGGATATTTGAAGATTGCAATGTGTGATTCTCACACGGTCTAATTGAACACGATGTTGAAGAGAGACATCTTTTGCAACCTTCAATCGGTAAAGAGCCAAATCTGACACGTCTCATAATGACAAATTGTGATGAATATGGATGTTTGGTTACAAATTAGTATTCTTGTGTGATGTGACATTCAAAACTGAGGTATTAGAAAATTATTGGGTGTGTCTATGGTCCATGTGAGATTATGCCTAAATGCAAGATTCTACTAATATTTTTCAAAGTACAACCTTTCAACTGTACTTGTTGAGCATAGTGGTTTATCCCACATCGCCCAGTGGAGGCTCAAGATTGATCCTTATATATATAGTTGGGCTCCCCCACTAATTGCCAATTGATTTTGAGTGTGGATCCAACAATTCTTCAGTACTCTTTGGCTACTCCTAATGCAAGGCTGATAAATGATTGAAAAATATATTATCAGCAAACTATTTGTCCATCAACATGTAGCCGACAAACTTGTCAACTTTGATATAGAGAGAGAAATAAATCTATCTCTTTACAAGCAAACTAATCTCTCAATGGCCGCAAAAGACAGAATGAGAAATAACCTCTTTACGCTTAATGTGAATATCAAAGAAACTAATCTTTCACTTAATATATACACAAATAATATTTATAAATTAGATGAGAATCTCTCAAGTTAAACTAATCGGCTTCAATGCTTCTCATCTGTCTCATATGTTTTTAGCGTGTTCTTTTCAGTGTGTCGGTAGTTTTTTTTTGTACAAGAAAATGATATCCTATTTCTATTGGGAATAAACATATAAGAATTTAGAAATAATTCTAAATTTCTTAAACGCATTATAATTCAATCTCCAAAGCAATAAATTTTGAGAGGTTATTGAGTATAGTGATACTGATTTGGATGAGTTGAGAATTGATTAGATTTTTTAATATGAGACGTACAAAAATAATAATCTTAATTGAAAGTTTATTATATTTCGAAATTCTATTTAGGGAGTTTACTAAATTATTGTTTAGCTATAGAAGATGAGGAATCATATATGATTTAGTATTAGTATCTGTATGAATAGGATGTCTTAATGCATGGTAGGAACAAACTGAGATCGGTGAGAGAGTTTTTAAGGAGAATTCTTAAGAGGAGTCCTTGAATGTTGTAGGGTTTTTGTAGGTTTTTTTTTTGAGAAAACATATTAAAGAGTTGATATGTTTGTATTAGAGAGTGTTGAACAACAAACTTTCATACTAGTAATATGGATCTATCAATAGTGGAGATCCGTTGATGTGGAGTTTGTTGAGCGGCAAATCACACATTAAAAATATTTTGTGTGTTTCTTTCGTCATTATTTATATTATTGTGTGTTGGTGAATGTGCTTTGTGTGAGTGTCATTTTTTCAATGTGCGTACGCTAGAAGAGAGGAGAGGACTTTCTCCCTTGACAAACCGGTACAAAGTTGATGGTATGAAGAGCACTCACTACAATTGAGAAGAGTCATCCCTGTACACAGAGAGTTGACAGACAAAAAAAATTGGAGAAAATTTAAAGATACTATATTCGCTTAAAACATGTTGATAACAATGTTGCAGAAGATCATCTACAAGGTAGGAGGATAAAGAATCTTTTCATTGAGGGAGGAGAAATGGAACGTATGTAACCAGTAACAATAAAGATAAAATATTGATCGAGTGTGATATATCGAAGATCAAATAATGTGTCATTGTTCCGCTATGTGGTGGCGTGAGAGATAATAAACCTTTGTTCCTCAACAAACTGATATCATAATTGATGGTTTGAATGTGCCCACTATGACGGGGAAGAAACATGACTGCATATAAAAGTTGACAGACAAAAATTTTTTGTAGAAACTTGAAGACATTATTATGTTCGTGTATGAAATCATGCAGGGAAGGATAAATGTTGCGGAAGATTATCTTCCAAGGCAGAGGTTGCAAAAATCTTTCTAAATCTGGTTTCTCGGAACTCTAACCTTTCAATCCGACCTTTGACGACAGACTGCGCAAAAGGCTCCTCATCAGTCAGCGCCAAGCCCGCTTCAGCCAGAAGCAGCTCCACAAATTTTTTTCATTTCCCTTCCCTTTGACTAGCGGTTGGCTTTTGCCTCTCTCTTCACTAGCAGGGGTGTTAGATTAGGATTTCATGAGATGCGAGAATTGATCTCATTTGTTTTCAACAAGTAAACATATATACTCTAGCCAAAATATAAGCTCAATTATTTTATCTATTTAAATTTGAAGCCCACTCCGTGCAATCCCATGTTCTCTAATTTAAAGTACAATAATTTACTTATAAATAAAAAAGTTAAATAATTTTTATAAGATAATAAATAAAGGCATGCGCATTCAGCAGTCATAACTATGAAAATCGTATTTTTCATTCGTTTTTACTCTTTTTAGAGTAAAAGTTGAAGAAATCGATCTAGATTGTATGACTTTGTCTCGACTCAAAATATTCCAAGTAATTTAGTTTTCATCCTTTTTTTTAGTTTTCACATTGAAAAGAGTTGAATATAAGAGCACTATGTTTTTTATTCTTTGTAATTTTTTATTATTTTAATTTTATTTTATTTTAAACAAATATTTGTTTAGACGTATAAATATTATAAAAGAAAACTTCTAGAGCTACGACCTACTTTTTGGAGTAGAATGAAATACATGAGGTTGCTTAGATTGCTTAGATGCTTGTTTACTTACATTCATAGAAACATATATTTCAAACTATGAAAACTCATCTTGTACCAACATAACTGATTATATTATTCTCAATAAAATTATTTTGACCTCACTGATTTATTTTTCTTCATCCACCCCCGGTTACAATATATGAAGCTAGCATACTTTTGGTGTAACATCTTAAAATATTACTTTACAACTTGGAGAAAGAACAAAAGACATGCGAAACACGCGAAGAAACTGCTAGAAGGGATCAATCAAATAGAAATGCTATGTAGATGACTCGAACACACTCTATTTGAGGTGCCATGCAATCAGTATTATTGCATGCTTTTCTTCGTCGTTCTCCCCAAGGCTGAGAAGAAAAAGACCAGTAACCAGCTACATATAACCTCTGTGTATCATGGTGGCATCGGTCCAAACCCAAGTCGAAGTTCCAGGTCAAGCTCTCCAATATTATGCTGGCCGCTATTCTCACCTTCACTGGTAATTGAATTCCTGTGATAGTTTCTGTTTAATGAAGTTGATGGCTTGCTTATGCTTGGACTATAATGAGTGCTTGCAAATGAAGATGGATGTGTATAGGTAGCAATGAAACTAGGCTCATAACTAGACACAGGATATGGTGATATGGAGAGAAGGGTGCTAGGGTCATTAGGGTTAGGGCTCTCATTACGCAATTGATAGAGAAGGCAAAGCCCGCCATTGACAAGCAATTCTTGAGTTGGGATTAGGAGAGCGGAGCCCCCGGAACTAGAGGACAATGTAGGGTTAACTGCGCTAGGGTTTGGGCTGTTGATTTTCATAAGGCTGTTCCCGGTCTGGTGGAGGCGAGCACGGTCACGGCCGTGGACATTCATATGGCCGCCCAAAGCCTGAGCTGACATGAATTCCCTTCTACAAAAGGTGCAAGTGTAAGACCTAGGAGGCCAGGTCGTGCACATACCCCTAGCTGTGTCCTCAGCAAAGGATCTAACCTCCCATGACTCCTCACCAGCTGATTTTGGAGGTTCTAGCAACTGAGATTGAAGATGGAGTACCGCCGGTAACCTTGCAACATCAGGAGGTGCCATGGATGGAAATTATGATGACCGAATTGATCGAACAGAATTCGAGTGAGTTTAAATAGGTGGTGTGCTGAGATATCTTGACAAAACTGATGTGCATTTCTTGGTGAGAATCACCGAGATTCTTGAAGGAGAGTTGATGGATTCATGAGACAAGGACAGAGAGAAATTCAATTAAAAACAAAGCAAAGAGATCGATTAAGATGTTTTTATTTTATTATTATAATTATTATTATTTTGATAAAGATAATGTTGATTAGTACTGCATATAGTTTACCATAAGTGGCTACGTACGGCAAACATTCTATCAATGCCTTGCTTTGGCATCTACGCCAATGTTTACAGAGATAATTACGCACTGGTGCAGTGCTATCAACTTATCATAATCACACAATAATATATTCTCACTGTCGTAAAACCTCTGAAGTTGAGATACAAATTCCAATGTTTTTTATGGTTCGATCCATATACAAAAAAATAAAAAAAATTGACCGAGTCATCCAGCTCGGAAGTTTGCATGTTTCGTATTGTAGCATTCTAATCCAGCAGTCGGCCTCATAATTCACAAGTTCAATCCAACCTAGAGCACTGATTACTTCAATGTGCCCTCGACCTGGCAAGAATCAGCGGACGACTCTCATATTACATGCACCAATTACAACCTAGCTGCGAATAAACATCTCAGCATGACAGAATCCACTAGCAAATATAATATGAAGGAAGACTTGGTCCGGGCCAAAAGTTAAGTTAATAGGGTTAATGTTGCGTTCAATGGACTGTATCCTTGCCAGGGCTTTGATGACATTTCGAGGGTACGTCTTAGCTGTAGTGACGGTTAGTTTCTTGAAATTAAATTCGGCAATAAAAAAATAATCTGTCCTAGTTCAGCTATAGCTATTAATCTATTATGTCAGTTTCGGATCTCCTGCTGGTAGCTGTGATGGATAAATAACAGATGGTTAGATGAAACTAAGATGACTTTTGATTGGGTTGGATATATTAGGGTTTCAGATTTGAGATTAACATTGTCGTGAGTTAAGTGAAATTTATTTATATTTCTAATATTTATATTTGTTTTTTATAGATTATAGAGTGAATTGGATTATATTGAGATGTTTTGGATAAGATTTGAATTGTAAATTAAAATTTGAGTTGAATTTGAAAGTAAATACAAAATTAAAATGTTTTTCTTCTTTAAGTTATATTGAGATGCTTTTTTCTTCTTTTATTACATTTAAAAATATTTTAAATTGAATTAGGGGGACGGTCTTCCCAAATATCCCTCAGTCCCATCTCCACTACTCGGATGAGATTAAAAAAGTAGCCTCTTTAAATAATAAATGTGTAGAAAAATTTATAAACAGATTATTTTCAAGACAATTATGACTGAATTTCTTGTTATTTTATAGGAGTCCAAACAAACTAATATAACTAGCTATGTTCGTACCAGGAAGAGATCTATAGAACAAACTCTACAACGAATAAAAAAAATGCATAAAAGTTTAAATTCTTTTATTTTTAAGAATTGAATTCTCATTAGATTCATGTAAATAAAAATTAGAAATGTTAGTTTTAAAACATAATATTAAAGCTATTGTGGAAAGTCGAAATATGCCAATATCGTGATATATATTTTATATATTTGGATTCAATAAACATATTCTTCCTTTGCGTCGTTATAATTCAGCGGTGAGAAATTCTTAGGTGGATTGTGTCCACCACGTAGCGGTGGACACCACCGATTATGAATCGTCATGTGGCGCTTTGAAAAGTAAAAAAAATAAATTCAAATCAATGATAAATCATCACGTGTAATTTTGACTTTTTAATGCGTCACGTGACGACTCCACATTAGTGATATCCACCGTCACAGTCCACCCAAAAATCACTCTTAAGCGGGAAGGGTCACAACAACATACGACATCATTTTTCATTCGCGTCTGCAATACAAATTCAGTCAAGTGACAAACGACACCGTTTGCTTATTGTTTGTATTAAGAAAACTCAGTTTCTAATGTTAGTGATCTCCTTCGATCTTCTTGGCTATATATATCCCTCTCTTCGTGTTGTAATATTTAACTTCTTGATTTCAATATGCAGAGAGTTTATTTATCTCTCATCCTGTGTTTCTAGTTTCACAAAACCATAACTTCGTTTCATCTTCAATCTAATTATGCTGTCGCGTTTTAATTATGTTCTCAGTGTCTCATGTGCTCATTGTTAGCAATATACTCTCTTAAGTCAACAAAAAATAATAGTTTGTGGATCAGTCAACAACAAACAACATTCTACAGATAAAGCCTTATTAAGAACATCCAAATATGTAACAATTTATTGCTTTTCAATTCTTATCATATATAACAAACAACATTGTAAATACGTACAGTAATTTATTCGTCAATCAAATATACACTTCACATCATAAGTTTCACAGCCTCGATCCATGACTTCCAAAACAATCACAATCTCACATCGTTCAAGTTGAGTTCTTAAGTGATCCTAATAAATAGTTGGGCTCCTCTACTCATTGTCAATTGATTTTGAATGTGAATCCAACATTTCTTCAAATTCAATGACCTAACACTACTACATGTTAATACTTTTAACCACGTTTATTTATTGTCAATTATCATGTTTCTCAAGCGTGGTTAAAGCGATCATGTAAATTGAGAAATACAAAAATCAATTACCATGCTTGATTTATTTAGGCGTGATAATTGGTCTTTTTTATTTTTTTAATTTATTTTGTAATTTATTAATATAATTTAAATGAAATTGGAAATCAATTACAATAATTATATTATTAATTTTAATATAATTTAAATAAAAAATACAAGTTATATTAAAACTAAAACATAAAAACCACATCATATATATCAATACATCATTAGATTCATCAAACAAAACAACAACTAAAACAACCTACAAACCGCAGCCATAGTAAGCTGATCCATGTCCATCGCATGCGCCACTATATCCTCTCTAAGTGAGTCAATATCTATGTGGAATAAGGTGTGCGACTCTCACCAAAAAATTGCAAATAAACAACAAATCTATTAAATAAAACTTAAAGGATAATAAATGATTTATATGAATACAAAAATAGTGAAAAATTATATTTTTTCTGCTGAAGACCGAATCGTGATATGTCAAGTCGGGGAGATAAACTCTCGATAACGCGGTCCATGTTCGTACACACATAGTACCCGCACAACTGAAATTTAGGGGGCTATCAATGACACTATTAAAAATTCATATCGTCAGTGTGATAAAATTATTTGATAATGTATATATTTATTTTTGTATTTATATTGAGAATCATACTATCACCTTCACCCACACTACTGACGCATCGTATCCACGTCATCGTCAAAGACCATTGAACATATTATCAAAAAAATGATGTGAGCTGCTTGTTATTATTGAAAAAATACTATTCAAGTAAAAAATCGGTTATTATATGAACTTACTCATCTACCAACTTCACAAGCGTCTCTGAAAATTTATCGCATTTCAAAGAGTCCAAGTAGTAGATGATGGACTCATTCGGAAAGATGATGGCCGGAGTCCAATGCCACCTTTTAAATCACTGAATGTTAATATAATTTTTACAAGAATAATAAACTATTAATTATTTTTATTTACGAAATCATTTACAATGTGCCGGAATGGAACGACTGAAAGTAGCAAACAGTGGCATGTGATTGCAATTTCATGTTCTCTCTGAACTGGATCCGATGGAGCATGTAGCTCGCTCTGCGCTCATGCTCCCCTATATACTCGCTCACTTGGTTCGGATAGAAAAATCCATATGCCCAAAGAGATCTAGAGGGCAATTTAAGCGTGGTAATTAGTGTTGAACCAATTCCACACGCTTCTTGAACCAGGCATGGTAATTGATTCAACACTAATTACCACACTTTTTGGACCAAGCATGGTAATTGATATTGAACAAATTACCACGCTTGGTCCACAAAGTGTAGTAATTGTTGTTGAACCAATTACCATATCTGGTGCAAGAAATGTGGTAATAGGTTTAACACTTTGTATTTATCGATCTATTTAGAACGGTCACTTTAACCATGTTTGAAAAATGTGGTAATTAGTCATAAATAAACGTGATTAAAATAAATATTGTTTGAGTAGAGATTTTGGGTCGAATATGGGAAGATGAAGATTGCGACTAGTGTTAAAATTGCAGATAGCAATACAAAGAAATAATTCAAAGCAATTTTTTTTGAAACTACAACATTTACATAACCTTGTATTTAATACGATACATATAAATTTGAAATTTACAAAGACTAAGACATTTCTCTTGCATTTAATCTCTTTTTCGTGTTCAAGATTTATTCAAAGAAATATTATAAATTATAAATAGTTTATACTAATCATTTAACAAAAAAAGTTATTATGATGTAATAACAAAATAGAAAAGAAGGATAATTATGATGTTATATTATAATGATTGTTTTTATAAAAGCAATATAAAAATGTAACCTAATAATTGTGATGTAAAAGATGTAATACTTTTTTTATAATATAAATCACTTAATAACTTTTTTGTTTTTTATAATTTTTTAAGAACTTAAGAATATCTACCTTTTTATTAATTGTCATAATTTGTTACATGAAGTTGCAATATTTGTGCAATACATATGCATAAAGTTTTTTTTCATTAATGAATTTTAGTAACTATTATTATTCTTCATTATAAATATATGAAGATCATTTTTATTCATAAATGAAGGGCCTTTACGAACATCATTTATAATATCTACCTTCCGTAGTGTTTTTACGTATGTTTACAGGATTTGTATATGTTTTGATGTATGTTTACCGTACTTCAGCCAAAAGGAAAGAGTACGATGTGTTTTTGCTCATCATAGTTAACTCAATAAATCTTGTCATCAATTGATTATTAGCACTAGTGTATGTTTAGTGCGGTACATTTTTAATTTTTAAATATGAAAACAACAAAGTCTAATAAAAATATAAGATTACTTATTAATTTTATTTTAGTGGACTACTTTTTGGAGCTTTTTATTTCTCTACTTGGTACTACTTTCGCTCGTATTTCTTTCGGACCAGCTTTTACTTCAGACCACTGGTCAATACAATGACTTCGTTTCCTTGTACATGGCTACGATCGACACTGTGTTCGCTCTCATGGCCGTCGACACTATTGTAAGTATTTTGAGTTTTTATCTAATATAAAAATATAAAATATTAAACTAATCAATAATAACTTTTTCAGCAAAAGGTGATTGTAATTGAAACACATCAAAACTTAATTTGCGGGTGATACTTGGACAGGGCGCGATGGTGACAGTGCTCATCGCGCTCGGCTTCTTAGTGCATAACCCTTACCTCTGGGTAAGCTATTAAATTTTTATAAATTTTATTTTATTTTAAATTTTCATTAATATAATTAATAATAAAAGTTACGAATTAATTTATAAGTTTTGGCAGTGGTGGTTTTAGGTTTGGATATAGTAGAGTTAGTACTATATTTATTCTATCCCCACGTGACGGCGACGGATGAGGTGGTGGCTGAGGAGGTGGAACTAGCTACTATTGTAGCAGACTTCTTATTATTATTTTATTTATAATTTTTGTTTTCCTTTCATTTAGAGTTGGTGTTCAAAATCATCCGAAGTTAATCAAATATGATGTTATTTTATTTGTTCCACATATTTATTACAAGATTGTTAAATAAATAAATTCAAAAAATGTTATATCTTAATTAAGTTACAATTGTTACTCCAACTTAATTATTGAAAATTTTCTGCATATGAACTTATGAAATATATGCAGTTAATTTATCATTTTCTTTTAAAAAATTATGTGATTATTATTTTGAGATGTTAATTAAATTTAATTAATAATGTGTTGAATGAAGGAATGTTATAGAGTTGGAGCCACATAAAAGTGCAGAGCAGCAAACATGTGACGACTAGATCCGCCAAATTAGTTGAGAGATAAAATATTAGTTCAGAATAAACTGTATGAGTTATTTAACATTAGCTTTAAATGTCTTAAATTCATGGTTGTGAATTGTGTTAAAAAAACAATCTTGAACTCATAGTTGTGAATTATCACTACTCTTCGTCATTTTCTCAGTTTTCTTCATTTCTGAATTGATCCTCTTTTTTTTTTTTGTTGGAGTTTCAATCAACATCAATCGTTCATACTTTTCAAACATTTTTTTATGTAAAAGTAAAAAAAATAATTTTAAAACATTTTAAATCATACTCTTAAGGGTATTAAGCGGGATAATATGTTGATCTATTACCACACTTGTTGTTGTAAGCGTGATAATAGATCACCTTATTATCACAAGTGTGGTAATAGATCAACCTATTATCCGCTTAATTTCCTTAAGGGTGTTAATATGTTACAATCAAAATGACAGTATTTTGATTGCATACCTATTACCACGCTTAAGAATATTAAACGTGATAATAGATATGATTTAGTATTTAACCATTTTCTTTTTCAAATTCACACCTTTTTATTGTTACGAGGTATGAGGTCTGGGGTTTATGCTTTAGGGTTTAAATTTTTGATTTGGTTGATATATTTTATATTTTACACTTGATTAAAAAATTGAATTTATTATTTGAATTTGTAAATAAGTGTTCAGCCTATAGACTATAATTTTTATTTGTAAAAAGATTTTGTCCTACTTATTTTATTATAAATATTTGTAACTTATAATGTAAAATTAAAACTATAAGGGTGTTTGAAATTACAAATATCTGTATGTTTTGGTGTCTACATATTAGCACGCTTATGTGTATTTAGCGTTGTAATAGATTGATCAATTGCCATGCTTGAATTAACAAATGTGATAAGATGTTGATCTATTACAACGCTTGAATTAACAAGTGTGGTAATCTGTATGATATACATAACCATTTTCCTTTTCAATCTCACATCCTCTTATTGCTACACGGTATTTTGATTTTGTTAATAGATTTTATGTTTTACATTTGATTACAAATTTAAATTAATTATTAGAATTTTTAAATAAGTACTACATTTTATTACAATTATTTGTGAGTTATATTGTAAAATTAAATCTACATAGGGGTTAAATCTCAATGACACAAAGAATGATGGTGTGTATATTCAGCAGCCACCACGATTCACTAATTCGGTACATTCTGATTTTGTATGCAAGCTTCGCACGCAACGCAGTGTATGGTTTTTGGCCAAACCCTTCGTGCCTGGTACAAAGAACTTCAAAACTTTTTGATTACTGAGAATAATGACGCACAACTACAGAGATTTATTGATCAACTCAATGCTCGTTTTTCCTTGATAGGCTTAGGCCTACTCCATCACTTTCTAGGTGTTGAATTTATTCATACAAATATTGGCTTATCCTTATCACAACATAAACACATAACGAATCTGTTTTCTACATTCTCAATGATTAGAGCTAAGGAAGTCACAATTCCCATGTGTCCTATTACTGAACTAATCTTACACTGTAATTCTATATTGACTAATTCCACAGCTTACAAACAACTCATCTGTGCCCTGTAGTACTTATCACTTACTCGTCCTCATATTAGCTTCTCTTCAATGAACTCTCTCAATCAATGCTTAGTTTGAATGTCACTCATTGGATTGCTCTGAAGCTGGTGCTTCGATAATTAAAGGAAACAGTTTTCCATGACCTCTTTTTAAGCAACACACCTTTCATTTACTATTCATACCTTCAGCAACTCAAATTGGACTAGTGACAAGGTTGATTATCGATTAATCATAGGGTATATTGCCTATCTTGGCCAAAATTTAAATAGAAGATAGTGTCTCGCTCCTCCACGGAAGCCGAATTTAAAGTATTTTCTAATGCTGTTGCAGAGGTCTTCCGAATCAAGAATTTATTACTTGAACTTAAAGTGTCACCTCTGACATCCCCTATAGTTTATTGTGACAACACTAGAGCATTCTACCTATGTGCTAATCCCATCTTTCACTTTCTCATGAAAAGCATTGCCTTTGAGTATCATTTGTATGTGAGTAAGTGTATAGTGACACTCTCCGAGTTTGACACATTCATACAAAGGATTAATGAACAGCTATTCTCAAAAAAATTCTTCATTGGAATCCTTTTCTTTTATTACGATCCAAGATTAGAGTCACCTCTGAAGCCTCCATCATGCAGGGACGTGCAAACAATAGTTTACGGATAAACCCTATCAGGAGTAGTCAAATTGTAACATCCATAAAAAATAACAACAACAATCCTCCCTTCTCCTCCGTCAAGGCCCACCCGATTATTCTTATTGGGCTGAGCTAACTATATTTACATGGATTATTCTATCAAAAAATAAACAACATACTCTTCTTTCTCTGAAAAAAAAACCACAACTCCCATTGACAATCCTCCCTTCTCCTTTTACACCTTCTCAACTCAATAATTTTGACATTGAAACTTCAATCTTATGTTTGTTTTTTTACTCACTTCACACCAACGGAAATGAGACGATAGTCATTGATGGAGTCGGATGTGGGTCGAAGATTTAGTGTCGTCGTCTGTTGTTGTGTGGTTGTGGAGATGAAAGTTCGATTTTGATCTCGTTATGATCACGCTTGGGATGAGATGGTGATTGTTTTCTGGCAACTTTGATAAATTCATGTGGAAGAGAAACTCGAATTCTATCCTTAACATGGGTATGTGGACATTCTTACTATTTCCGTTTGACCGTCTGATAAATTGAAGTATTGAAGGCATGGGGATAAAATAGACAGATGTGTTAGTGTTGATGCTGGCTATCTGTAGTTTATGTTTACAATTTAGTTTAACTAAAATCATAAATTTGATAGAAGATACTTTACTGTGAGGATGAAATCACTTATATAGGGATACAATTACTCTTGGAGATAAAATTTAAATTTTTTTATATATGATATTGAATTAATTTTGAAAGTAGTACATCCATTTGTATCGTATGAATATTTGTAGTATTTCCTCAAACATTAATATATATAGATATATCAGGGGTGGATCAGGTAAAAACCGATTTGGATATGTAAACTAAGAACTATTCATAACCATTGATTCTATATCTAATCAATGCACGAAATTAATTGTATTTTTTAAAAATAATCATTTATATTAACAGATAATAAAAGACGATTGATAAATATACAACATCAAATCTAAGTATATCTATTATCCTTTAATTAAGAAAGCAAGTAACCGTGTAATCTCTTTCATTCACGCTGACCTATCAAGAAATACTCCTACTGTTGTATCAATCCAGAAAAAGATAGTAGCTTTCGCTATTTAGAGAGATGAGAAAATTTGGTATTCTGCCCATTTTTAAAACTTAAAAGTTTCACACTGATTTGGTATCCAATATCATTTGGTGCACAATTCAGCTATGGTGCATAATTTTATCTTTATTGCACCATTCAAATTTTGGTGCACATTTGATTTCAGTTTCTTTTCTAGATAATTTGATGAAATATGCACTTTTGTTAGAATGTGCGCAAGATTTCATGTTGCATTATCTCTGAAACATGGTAGAGCACTATTTCAATATTTGATGCGTCTATCCGGTGCACAAACTCATTGTGGTGCACATATTGATATGGTGTAAAAAATATGCACCTAATTCACTAATTAATTATAGAATGATATAATAGTTCACAAATAAACTTCATTTCATAGAAAGTTCTACTTTGTAAAAATTCAGAAATATGGACTTACATTATTTAGAAATAATACAAAAAATTCATATGAACTACAATAATATAATATTCAGCAAATCAAGATGTGCACCATTAACCTAAAAAAATAATATTAATCATGCACCATTACGGATCTTCTCCACCAGTTGAAGGCGAGATGACTACTCGAGCTATGATTAGGCATGCGGTTGTGATGAACTTGAGGCGAATTCGATAAACCATCCATAGTATGAGGCTCTGACAGTGAGAGAGAGGAATTAGAAAGTGAATTTTGGTGGAGCAAAGGACACATAAAACAATATAAACAGAGAAAAAAGAGAGGCTCCTTTCCCCCACTTCTCTACTGTGAAAGAAAAAAAATAAGATGATGATTTGTTTGTCAAACAAACAAACTGCAGGTTGAATAATGTGGAGAAAATAAAAATAAAAAGGAAAGTAGTGATGATGTTGACCGATGAAATAGAGAAAGAAAGATATTCATAAATTTGCTGCAGATAATGAGGTGAGATAATTAAGTAAAATATTTAGTCTTATTAATAAAATATTGATGATGATAACATATATATTAAAATACAAAAATCATGATCCGTTAGATTATGCAAAATCAACATATATTGTTAATTCACAGTTTACAAATTCAAAGTGGTTTTCACTTGATCCACATTCTAGATATATCTATATATATAATTTATAAAGTGAAAGGGTGAATATAAGGTAGAAGAGATGGCTGGTGTGTTGTGCAGTATATGGTGTAGCACATAAATATATTCATGCAATATTAATATGAAAAAATTAATAATTTTTCAGCTAATTTATTTGAGCTATTTGGAAGCTCAAATTGTATATTGCTCGTATAATCTCTTTAGAAGTGACCTTATCTTCTATTTAATTTAGGTGTTTGTAAAAAAGTTGAAGGATGTGATTAAGAATATTGGATGGAGTTGACTCGATTCGCAAAATAATGTGCGTAAATAATTTCTACGTATTTCGTTTCATACAAAATAAACATGTGTGATTAATAATAAAGTATATTGAGTATAATACGTACATAATATTAATCCAGTTGAAAAAAATAAAATTATCATATTGAGTTCGTTCATGCATACACACTGCATCATGTCTGCGATGCTTGTTACATGAAAAGATATCGCGCTTGTTATATGATTGATTTTATAATCTAGAACGTCAGTGATGACTGTCTGGCAAAAAAAAGTCAAGCCAAAAAAGGTTTTAGCGGTTCATGATTGTTCATGCATTCACGTCTGCATTTGACATTTATTACTTTGATGCGATATAAAATATATATATATGCCAACAAAATGATACATGACCGCCAACGCGTACACAATAAAAGTATGAATGGTGAGCGATCCATACATGATAAATAAAATATTAATTACATGAAAGAAAAAGTATTTGTCATCTATACAATAAAATTAAAGAATTCTCTCGATTCGTCAAAATACATAGCGAGTTTTGTACTCATTGAGTCTTTTGAGTCACCCCAATGTTTAGATTTTTTTTTTCAAATTAGTAGTCAGTCAGTCGTGTTAGGGTCTGGTTAGCAGCGAGCAAGCGCTCTTGGCGGGTACGGTATCATCCAATCTTCAGTCAGTAGTTATTTGTTTTTTCTTACTCTGTCCCCTCTTTAGTTGTCGCTCCGATGTATTTGGGCAGGTTCCTAAGTTCACCTTGAATAGTTTGAAATTTCAAATGTCATTTGTATTCAGTTAGTATTTTGAATGGTTGATTTTGAATTTTCATCGTCGATGTTGGATTGACTAAAAATCAAAATAAAAGTCAAACGCCGATCGCGATCCTTATTTTTCGGATCGTGACACAAACGCTTGTCAATCAACCACAAACAACAATCTACTGATAAACCTTACCATGAATCTTCAAACATATAACATTTTATTAGTTTTCAAATCTTATCATATGTCACAAATATAACTTTAAATATTATAACTCGTTCATCAATCAAACACACATTTCAAATCATAAGTTTTACATAGACGGCATTGTTGAACAAGTAAACTCTCGTATTATGATCATCCTGACCGTATTCATAGTCTAATCAAAACAACTATCAAATCTCATGTTTGTATATCAAATAAACTAATAATATAATATGTCTTGGACATGAGCATTGAGCAGACAAATAAAGCCAGCTACAACTAAGTACAGTTCATATGATACTCAACTAGTTACTGGAAGACCTGGTGATCAAGCGCATGTGGTATAATCAATATCGTGTGCTCTTAGTCTTAGCTCTTCCCGTCAGTCGACCTGAACAAGATATGTTTGTACTTACAATGACTGATATACAAGCGGCGAGAATCCTCATTCGTCTAGTGTCAATTTAGCGAAATGCCTGTGGTAGTTTGATGTTATTATAAGGTATCTTATACAGATGGGAAGATATTCTAGAGGATTTACAGCTGGAGACAATCAGTAATGACAATCTTGTTATTGGTTCCACATGAAAAACAAACCCCTTCACTATTTAGGAGCACATCTCTCCTGCACTTACAAAGTATTTAATCGGAAATGCATGGTTTACAAGAGTAGGGGTTGAGTCCTCAAATCACCAGGTGAAGAATAAGTTTAAATTTTATAAAATGAAAATGGCAAATTAGTGAATGAATGACTCTGACTAAATAAAGTGTTATAATATAACACTTCTGTGTAGGGTAACACAAAATTTAGATTTTATAATAATTTGTATTACATGGCGGCTCTAGGAGTGGTCATCTATCCTTTTATTCCAAATCAAACACTGATGGTGTCACACTTCTAATATCACCATTAATTGTGAAATATCTATCTTATGTACAGTTTTATTAAGAGCCCATGCACGTACAAGTTTCATCGTTGGACCCGTCCTGTCACTGGCAATGCAAAAGACAAAAAACCTAGTACAATCATATAAATTTCCCTGCACGTTTCTATTCCATATGATTAGTTAATATAAACTCTAACTTAGCTACTCGATGCATAAAATGGATGAGAGAGACTGCTTGATGTGAAACTCGAGCCTATAGGGCGTATATATCATCTGTCACACTCACAATGACACACATTTACCATGATCGATTTTATCAATCCACCATATAGATGTTACATATATTTAACTGGCTATCAATATATTTGTTCACATCTTGGTTACATGAACATTTATTTATAGTGAAGAGAAACACATGGTTGAAATTAAATATATCAATCTATAAGCAGTTCAACCCGTCAGTTGAAAGACTATTAGCACACGATTCTTAAATTTGTGATCTAAACCCGTAGGTCTAATGGATTAATATACATTAGCCCATGATTTTAAATTTGTGATCAAAACCGGTAGGTCTAATGGATTAATATACATTAGCCTTAAATACATGTATTATCCTGAGTTGCATAAACCATTTATCCAACTCATGATAATACGTTATCTTAAAGATTTATTCATTATGGCTCAAAATGTTTTTAAGGCATTAATCATATTCTTTTTATTACGCTTCAAAAAAAATGAAGCGGAATAAAAGTATAATTTTAATATGTTCTCTTATCACGTTTTATACTTTTTAAGTATGTCAAATTTAGTCAATATGGTTGGTCTGGTAGTTTGGAATGTTATTAAACAACCCTCAGACTATTCCAGGTTTGAACCATGATGATACTACACCTAATTTGATTATGTTGACTGTGCGTGATAGCTGGCCCGCAATGAGTCTGACCATATGTGGAGGGGCTCGACCCCTATTCACCCAAAAAATGCCAAATTTAGTATTTTTACTATATTAATTTCATTTTTTATATTTTAATTACATTAATATGTTTTTTTATCCATTTATTTTCTCAATTTCATTTGTGTTTTGTCATTTTTATGTATAGTGTATGATATGGTTTGATTCATGTACTGCACAAAAATGATATATATTGAAATATAAAATATAAAATATAAAATACAGCAGATATATTATATGTTTCAGTATATCATATTTACATCAAATTTATTATATTTGACATATAACAATAGAGATATACTCCCTCCTTCCTCTAATACATGTGTTTACGGTTAATTTGAGTAGATTAAGGTGAAGTTAATGCTAGCGGTTGAACAAATTTAATGAGTGGGTGGTTGATGTTTTTATAAAAAAATTCGTGCAAAAAGTAAATTGGTAGATGATCACTGGTAGAGAATATATTTTTTATTGAATATAATAATGAAGTAATTAATGTTTGATATTTTAAGGTAGTTGTTGACATTGAATGCGCATTAAAAATTGTTAAGTGATAAGTAAAAGTTGACAAAAAAATTCGGTTAAGTGACATGTAAAAGAAGACAGAGGGAGTACAATAATAGTAACTATCATAATTTATTATATTAATTTCATTTTTTATATTTGACATTACATTAATTTGTTTTTTTATCCATTTATTTTCTCAATTTCATTTGTGTTTTATCTTTTTTATGCATAGTGTATGATATGGTTTGGTTCATGTACTACACAAAAATGATATATCAAAATATAAAATACATTAGATATATTATATGTTTCAGTATGTCATAATTTACATCAAATATCTCAAACATACATAAAGATATACAACATACTCCCTCTGTCTTCTTTTACATGTCACTTAACCGAATTTTTTTGTCTACTTTTACTTGTCACTTAACAATTTTTAATGCATATTTAATATCAACAACTACCTTAAAACGTCAAACATTAATTGTTTTTTTATCATAATCAATAAAAAAAATCATTCATCACCAGTAATATTCTATCAATTTTACTTTTTGCACGCATTTTAAAAAAAACATCAACCACTCACTCATTAAATATGTTCAACCGCTAGCATTAACTTCATCTTAATTTACTCAAATTAACTTTAAACGACATGTATTAGAGGATGGAGGGAGTAGTAACTAGCCTATATACCTCTAACTATAGCCTATATACCTTAGATCCTTTGGATCACCTTTTAATAAAATATTTAAAAAAAAATTGTTATTTGATGGACATATACATTACATGTTGCCCAATCTTCTTTCGAATAAAATCAAAATGTTTGAAACTGGGTATGTAAGGTTTGATATCAGCTCTTTGTAAACATATTTAAATAGCTTATTGAGAACACTGAAGTGTAAAAAATGGTATAAAAAATAATAACAAATAATAGTTAAATTATTTTTGTATACCTACTATAAGTCAGAACATGCTCGGTCCGATTGATCACATAATCTCTCGATTACCGGTCGCATGTTCCTAAACACGTAATACCGACACAATTTTAAGTTTTTTTGGGTTGTTAGAGGCACTATACAAAATATTCATTATCCGATTATTGAAATTCTTTTAATAAAATGCTTCTAAAAATAAATTAATTAAGAACATACATTCATGATCTCCCACGTGATAAGTGTCTCATGCCCGCGAAATCTACCCCATCACTGAAGTCGTTTGAAGTTAATCATTAAAAACTGATGAATTTGATTCTGCAGTTATTACAAATTATACTCTCTCTGTCATCTTTTACATGTCACTTAACCGAATTTTTTTGTCCACTTTTACTTGTCACTTAACAATTTTCAATGCGTATTTAATATCAACACCTACCTTAAAATGCCAAACATTAATCACTTT
>NQLW01000053.1:4711556-4728271 GCA_002312845.1 Kalanchoe fedtschenkoi | reverse complement strand
ATATATATTGAAATATAAAATATAAAATATAAAATACAGCAGATATATTATATGTTTCAATATATCATATTTACATCAAATTTATTATATTTGACATATAACAATAGAGATATACTCCCTCCTTCCTCTAATACATGTGTTTACGGTTAATTTGAGTAGATTAAGGTGAAGTTAATGTTAGCGGTTGAACAAATTTAATGAGTGGGTGGTTGATGTTTTTATAAAAAAATTCGTGCAAAAAGTAAATTGGTAGATGATCACTGGTGGAGAATATATTTTTTATTGAATATGATAATGAAGTAATTAATGTTTGACATTTTGGTAGTTGTTGACATTAAATGCGCATTGAAAATTGTTAAGTGACAAGTAAAAGTGGACAAAAAAATTCGGTTAAGTGACATGTAAAAGAAGACAGAGGGAGTACAACAATAGTAACTATCATAATTTATTATATTAATTTCATTTTTTATATTTGACATTACATTAATTTGTTTTTTTATCCATTTATTTTCTCAATTTCATTTGTGTTTTATCTTTTTTATGCATAGTGTATGATATGGTTTGGTTCATGTACTACACAAAAATAATATATCAAAATATAAAATACATTAGATATATTATATGTTTCAGTATGTCATAATTTACATCAAATATCTCAAACATACATAAAAATATACAACATAGTAACTAGCCTATATACCTCTAACTATAGCCTATATACCTTAGATCCTTTGGATCACCTTTTAATAAAAAATGAACACCTACCTCTGTCCTCTTTTACATGTCACTTAACCGAATTTTTTTGTCCACTTTTACTTGTCACTTAACAATTTTCAATGCGTATTTAATATCAACACCTACCTTAAAATGCCAAACATTAATCACTTTCTTATCATAATCAATAAAAAATACATTCTTCACCAGTAATAATATATCAATTTTACTTTTTTCACGAACTTTTTAAAAAAAAATATTAACCACCTACTTATTAAATTTGTTCAACCGCTAATATTAACTTTACCTTAATCTACTCAAATTAACCTTACACAACATATATTAGAGGCGGAGGGAGTAAATCACAACTAATAGACATTCAGGGAAAATTATCTTACTCTTCCACAAACTTCAACGCTCGTGGCTTATCGAGTTTAGATGCAATGTTCTTCTCGAGAAAAATGTCTCCAAGAGTTTAATGCCACCTTTAATGAGAATGAAATTTTTTTATAATTATGACAATGAGTATGAATTACTACTAGTTTTCAGAAAATCCTTTTTTCTTCTCTGCTTATTCTCCTACTCCAAAACTACTGTGCTTCTCGTATCAACAATCAACGCAAACTCTTGCGATGGTGTCGCTATCAACAATCGAGTTGTATAGTACCTGCAAACTGTTCCAAATTTCTCAACAAAAAAATCAAAATCAAAAACCTGAAATAATCTGAAGCAATATGAAGAAATGTGTATCCGCAATCGCCGCGATTTGAAGCATCTGTTTCTCTAACACTCCAGACATTGCGCCAATGAAGCAACGCGTTCGGAGATGAATGATAGAGCGGGAGGAGCATATGCGATGGAGCGGAGTTGTCGTTCGTTGCTTCTCGTCTGTGATCCGCGGCCGCGAGCAGAAGATGGTGGGTGATTGACACAATGAGGAGGAGGATGAGATGGGTGGAGCGTCAAGCATCGATCGACATCGAACATCAAAGCATCAAGCATCGAACGCCATGGATGATTGGAGTCGGTGAAGCTGAGAAGAGAACCAAACCGTGGATATATATAGATTCTAATTTTTTCTTATTTACAACCAAATTGAGACTCATAAACGTGGTTTTAAAGCAAATTGGTATTGTTGACCACGGTTTTATTCGAATAGGTCAGGTCAACTGCTAAATGATCCGCAGAATGTCACGTTATCAAATCACCATCGGTGAAGACGGAAAGATGTAGGAAAACCGCCTTCGACAATAGCACTTCGCTAAAAATGAAGTATTTCTAAAAATAAATTAAAAACTAGGATATTTTTAATACAAAACCAAACAAAAAGTGTATATTTTTCATTGCGAGCGACAGAACCGTCCAACGATAAAACTTGTGCACGCACACATTGGCTCTTAATAAAACTTTATTGTGTAGTTAAGATAGATATATATGTTGCTATTAGGAGTGTCGTTTTATGTTTTTTATTTTTTAAAACAAACGGCAGCATAAATAAAGAAAATTCTAATATATTGAATGAGACACCAACCGTACTCGAATTTGGAACAGACCATACTCCTTGCCAGTTGCCAGCGATGTAATAGAAAATATAGTAATTTGAATGTTGTATTATTCGAAACATTTGGTGATTTGAGGAACTCTCTACTCTTTAACTCACCCACTAATTTTCTATTTTAACATTTTTAAGGAGTCATTAACTCACCCACTAATTTTCTATTTTAATTTATGAATTAAACTTATTCCTCACCTTTGGTGATTTGAGGAACTCTCTACTCTTGTAAACCACACACTTCCAATTAACTACTTTGTAAGTGCAGGAGAGATGTGCTGCTCCTAAATAGTGAAGAGGTTTTTTTTTTCATGTGGAACCAATAACAAGATTGTCATTACTGATTGTCTCCAGCTCTAAATCCTCTAGAATGTCTTCACATCTGTATAAGATACCTTATAATAACATCATCTGTGTGAGATACCTTATAATAAGATCAAACTACCACTGGCATTTCGCAAAATTGACACTTGATGGATTTTGTAATTCAATATGTGAACATTATAAACAACAGTGCTGGCTTGAAGTACGAGTGTGGATACTTTCCGCATATTTGTCGGTCAGTGTATAAGCATTAGCATCTTGTTTAAGCCAGCCGACTGACGGGAAGAGCTAAGAGCACACATTACTAATGATACCATATGCACATGATGACCAGGTCGCCCATAACTACTTCGCATGAACTGTACTTAGTTGTAGCTGGCTTTATTTATCTGCTCATGTTGTCTAAGATATATATAAATTTAGTTTATTTGAAATGAAACGTGAGACTTAATAGTTTTTATTCAAATGAATAGGGTCGGGATGATTCCTAGTACGAGAGTTTACTTGTTCAATAATGAGCTGCACATATGAGACACTGAGAAGATAACAAGAGACAGCATATTAAGGCATAGAAGACAAACAGAACAACTTGAAGCTACACGATGCTGAATGAAAAGGCCGTTTAACTAATTAGCTGACAGAAGCTATATTACAAACATTATACACAACCAGGAGAGTGAGTTCTAAAAGTTAGAATATGCATGTGGACATTATGTTTGAAACCCTTGCTTGCTATCAGTATTACAAACACAACAATGCACCACCAGATATCAGTTGTCGTCGTGATTGTTAGTATAGTTGGATCTATATTCAAAATCAATTGAATATGAGTGGATGAACTCAACTATATATTAGTATCAATATTTGAGTCACATCGTAAGGAGGTAGATAACAGTCACAAAAAAATTCTAAGGGTGTGGCGAAAACTCACTCTGATACTATATAATAGTATAGTTGGAACTACACTCAAAACTAATTGACTATGAATGAAGGAGTACGACTATATATATTAGAATCAATATATGAGCTTCGTCGGACGATATGAAATACAAACCCTGCTCAACCGTGGCCATTATCAGGGATCTAGAATGGATTGAACTTCTGAATTATGGGGCTGATTGTTAGACTAGAATGTTATGAGACATGCAATGCAAGCTTCAGAGGCAGGATGACTTGGTCAAAATACTGTATACTGGATACAGCTGAATGTTACATTGCAACAAAGGCCTGAAACTAAACATAATTTTTTCTATTACATTCATCCATCCATTCGAAATCGCAACTTCAGAGGTTTATTATTGTGTGATGATTAAGATAAGATCTGTACAAGTTGATAGCACCAGTGCGTAGTAAGCTATATACATTGGCGTAGATACCAAAGCAAAGGTTTATGATAGAATGTTCACAGTTCCTAGCTATGCCTAGTTGCCCACTAACACTAAAGTATATACTAATCAACATCTTAATCTCTTTTCTTTGTTTTTAATTGAATTTCTCCGTCTGTCCCTGTCACTAGAGTCCATCAACTCTCCTTCAAAAAACACGGCGATCCTCACCAAGAAATACACTTCAGTTTTATCAAGATATTAAGCACACTCCGCCTATTTAAACTCACTCGAAGTCTAGCTGTTCAATTCGGTCATAATTTCCATCCATGGCACCTCCTGATGTTGCAAGGTTACCGGTACCCCATCTTCAGTCACCGTTGCTAGCACCTCCAAAATATTCTTGGACTCAAACTGGAAATAATGATGAGGATGAGGAGTCATGGGAGGTTAGAGCCTTTGCTGAGGACACGGCTAATGGTATGGGCACGACCTGGCCGCCCAGGTCTTACACTTGCACCTTTTGTAGAAGGGAGTTCAGGTCAGCTCAGGCTTTGGGAGGCCACATGAATGTCCACCGCCGTGACCGGGCTCGCCTCCACCAGACCCAGAACAGCCTTACGAAAATCAACAGCCCAAACCCTGGGGCTACTACATCATCTTCTACTTCCGGGGGATCCACTCTTCTGATCCCAACTCAAGAGTTTCTTGTCAATGGCGGGCTTTGCCTTCTCTATCAATTGCGTAATGAGAGCCCTAACCCTAATGATGAGCCTAGCACCCTTCTCTCAATTTCACCGTATCCTGCGTCTAGTTATAAACCTAGTTTCATTGCTACCTATCCACAGGCTACATATCCATCTTCAGTTGCAAGAACTCATCATAGTTCAACCATAAGCATGCCATTAACTTCATTAAACAGAATCTATCATAAGAATTCAATGACCAGCGAAGGTGAGAATAGCGGTCAGCATAATATTGGAGAGCTTGACCTGGAGCTTCGACTTGGGCATGGACCGATGTCATATCTTGATGCATAGAGTTTATATGTAGCTGGTTGCTGGTATATGCTCTTTCTGAGGGGGGAAGGAAGAAGAAGCATGCAGTAATACTGCATGCATGGCACCTAAAATAGAATGTGCTCGCGCGAGTCATCTACAATATATTTCTAAATGAGTGATCCCTGCTTCTAATTTCTTTAGTGTTTGGATGTTTTGTATGTCTTTTTTTCTTTTTTCAAGGTGTAAAATAATATTTTTGTATGTTATATCAAAAGTATGTTGAGATTGTCCCAAAGATATATAAAACACAACTAATAAATCGGAAAGAAAAAGAAATAAAGTTATAACTATTTGTGTAAAAAAATCTCGACCTCAAAAATTATATTCAACTATTTTGATAAATGAGTACAAAGTTAAAAACTTATATTTAACTCTCTTGCCTACTAAAGTTCACTCAAATAAAACCCCACTCTTCACTAGAGGTCAACCCTTCTATCTAAATGAAAATTAATCCTAAATCGACTAGGATTATTATTCCTGATATGACTAGAATTAATAACTTCTCAAGGTTATAAGAAATAATTCCTAATTCTAATTGTTTCGAAACTACTAGTTCTGATCTTATCAATTATTAGACTTCCAAATTTTAAGGGGATTAAGGGTTTTGACCAAAAAATCCGTCCTCGACCTGAATCGAGCAACATTAGAGAATGAGACTATGAGACTAGCATATCGGCCCTGTTCGAAATATCATTTACATAGTTTATTTGCACTGCATCTCCTTTTAAACAATAAAAGTTTTTCATTCTTCCTACTTTCAAGAATAAAATCATTCATTCCTCCATTCGTTACTTTGTAAATTTTTTACTTTTGGATGAATGTGTACCCTTGCAATGAAACGAATACATAATTTAACTTAATACTGATATTTTACTCTTATTTTTTAATCACGTTTTGAACATCAAATTACAATGTTTCAGTACATGTCTAATCATGCATGAAAGAGAAAGCGTGATTAAAGGTCCAAAGCAAATTGACAAAGTTTTAGTGCGAACACTTTTAATCACATTTGTTAGAATGAAACATGATTACAAATTTCAATTTATTATTACATTCAAAATTCAAAAACATGATTAGAAGTTTATTCGGTTTTTTCTAGTTCACGTTAGATTGATTTCCCTTCTCTCTAACAAATCAAAATTCTAGATCCAATGGGGGAGGGGTTGAAGCCCCTTCCCTCGCATGCCTCTCTTCTCCCGACCCAACCCCTCCCTCATCCTGCTCCTTCTCCCTCTCTCTCCCCAGTTTTCACCATTCACTAACTTCACCCATTTACCCTCTTCCCCTCTCCCTCTTCTTCAGCCATAGCACCTTTTTCTGCAGATGGGTGTCAACCAGCGCTAACCGGCATCCTCTCTCCCTCAGATGCTCGATATTATCTCACGATCCAGATCTGATAGACGGCGGTGTCGGTCTCAAACCTGTTGTCTCGCCCATACGCCGCCCCTCAGAGGTCCATCTATCTAACCTGTGGTGTGTTCTCCTCCCCCAGCTAGAGTCTTCTCCCTAGCTGGCATGTGTTCTTCAAGCCAGAGACCGTCCAATGATCCGACTAGGCTGAGGGTGTTCTCCAGTCCTCCTCTTTCTACTGGATTTAAAGGGCATCATCCCTATTGCTCGGACTGAAGTTTGGATCTGTCATATCTTAAGAGCCCCGATTTTGGCAGATCTGGTTCTACCTACGCGCTGCCTGCCTCCGGCTCGCGCGCATGTTATTCACAGGCTTAAATTTGCCCTTGATTTGTTAGCCTATCACTCCTCGGCCCGGTGGTGCCACATGGGCCTTGAGTCTGGGAGGTTTCCTCTCTCCGATGGGCTGAAATCGTTTCCGCCAGCCCTCTCTTTCCATTGGATTTTGTTACAGATGTCTTGACCGGTCTCTACCAATACCGTCGCCAATTTTCCGCCCTGGTCTGTTGGCCGAGGTGGGTTCCGACCTAGTCGGCTGAGTGCGTTTGGGTCCTCTCTGTCACTTTCACTGTGTTTGCCTGGAATCTCTCTGCCCCATTGGAATTCCCGCTTGATGTCTTTCACCTCAATGAAGCGCCTGTTCGATGTCTTCGCTCCAACCGCTAGAAATCTTGACGATTCATGGCTCTGTCATCAATAAGGAAGTAGTAGAATGCTAGTCGTTGCTCAGTCTCTCCTATGTGTCCAATCATTTTCATTGCACAGTTCGCCTGCCCAATTTGCCCGTCTAGCTCGCCTAACTCCTGATCACGCCCAATGATTAACACTTTTATCGCTCGCATGCTCATCTCGCCTCGTGTGCTCTACCCAGCAAAACTCCCTCCCTACTCGCCCACCCGCCACTAACCCAATTCGTGCAAATTTGTGAAAATGAAATTTGAAAATTTGCAAAAAAATTAAATGGAAAAAATAAAAAAAAATTATTAAAAATAAATAATGATGTAGCACTTTTCGATCATTTTTACCTCAAACCAAGTAAGAGAAAATTTGATGAATTCTATGAAGGAATCCACTTTTTCTCAAATTTTCCGTTACACCAAATTTTCCCAAAACTAAAAACACACCCAAAGTGATGTAGTTTAGAGTTTGAATAACCAATGTGCTTTTGACATGTGCGTAATAAAAATTGAATAACATTAAAATAATTACTTACACTTGATACACGTCAACTGATTTGTGATTACTGTCATTTGTTTGGCAGCCCTGGATCTAAATCTATAAAAATATTAAATTTTATTGAGAAATCATTAAACTAGTTTAATCATAAATTTTCAGATTTGAACCAAACACACACGAATCCAAAAAGTTGGTGGACCAATCACCGGATTGAAATTAATCAAGTTGATCTGGTCCATTTCCAAATCATTAACTAGTTCAGATTAAAATTTGCACACAAAATCGAATAATCACATTTGAGATGAGCTTTCAATAGTTTTGATATATACATGAACATTCACACTTGTAAATTCAATTGTTCATACTGTAAAGGGCCTTTTGATATAAGCATTTATTGACTTACTCATCAGCTCCCAGAATAAGGATCGGCTCCAGCAATATTGGACCTAGCTGGACAACATAAATTTTGGGGCTTTCCTTTAACTAAATTGCCTCAAACAAATATTTAAAATTCCAAACCACTCTTTCTCAGAATAGACAAACATGTCGATCGCCAAACACTTAACAAGAAAATAACTCATCATCAACGCAAGATTCCAGCCAAATAACATACCAGCAACAACTAATTAGAGTAAAACCTTCTAGAACGTAGGCATAAAAACCACGTCAGTTCAACTAATCAATGAAACCCTAATCACCCAATCAATACAAACAAACACCTTCACAAAATAAGTAATCATCGTTCGAATTTTACTGTGCGAAAGAATCAGCCGTAATCACTTTTGCTTTTTGCAGACGTTTGATGCATTGCTTTAGGCTGTGATCCCCGAAATTGTAAACGTCGTTTACTGCGGTGCGCGTTAGACATAGATTGTTTGCATTTTACGTTATGTGCAAATTGAGTGTTTAGTTGTAGGCGGAGTGGGCTAAAAAATTGAGGGTATTGAGAATTTAGGGGCAGTACAAATCGATCCGGTTGTACTAGGCCTTATCCGAGCCTCGTTAGAAAACTATTCTACATGAATAATTACGGTATATGACACACTTCTTGTTGTCAAAAGTTATATAAGCATCAGATTCTTAATTATTGAAGGTGGAAATGACTGCGTGAATTTCATAATTTTTATCTTTTTTGTTTGGTTAGAAATTAAACTCAAAATTAATCAGATCCTAACTCTCATACACGGAATTCTCAAGCAACTTGGCTACCTCTTCTGCAATTTTCCCATACCAAACATTAGCTGCTGTATGTCATGCAAGCAGTCTTAACAATTGAAATTCAAACTGAACTTGTGTGGGCCAAGCTCAACCTTAAATAGGCCCAATTCGGACTGTTACAAATAAGTATAATCCCGGCCCAAAATGAGGACTTGAGTCAACGCATATCTCCGCTTCATTCCAAAATCAGCCACGCTCGATTTCGTTCCATTTACTATCTGCGAAACTCCGACACGCATCGATGGCGTCTTCCTCCGCCGCCGCCGCCACAATCGGCGAATTGAACAAGGAATCCTTCGTGACCCTCCTCGGAAAACTGATCGGAGAATCTAAATACGTCCAAAACAACCCGCCGGAACTCATCCCCGAGGAGGACAGAATCGTCAAGCACGTCCTCGATGTCCTGCTGCCTTACAGCGCCAAAACTGGCGGCGGGCCGCTTCTGCTCAACCACGTTGTGTACAAGCCGGGTAGAGGGAACTTGATCGTCGAGTATCCCGGGACTGAGCCAGGAAAGATCGTGTCTTTCGTTGGGTGTCACATGGATGTTGTCACGGCCAACCCTAGTGACTGGGTTTGTCTTCTCGTTCCTCAGATAGTTAAAAATTTGTTTGAATTATACTCGGAATTATGGATTTAGGATTAGTGGCTGTAAGCTTACAACACCTGTTTTGACTGTTGGATGTGGTCTTTAAATTGTTTAGTTAGTGTATTTCTAGGAAAAAATTAATATACCATAAACACCATTTTGAATGAGTTCTAGTGTTTTCAGAATTACAGAGTTTTATGGTCTTTAGTGTTTTGTGGCTTTTTGGTTTCAGTGTTTCGAGTTATTAGTGTTTTCGGAGTTTCAGGATTTAGAATTTTTAGTATTTTGAAACGATAACGTCTTGTGATTTTTGAAGTATTTTAAAAATACTAAAAATCTGAAACTCGAAACCTGAAAATATTTAAAATGCTAAAATCCATCCAAAACGGCTTTCGATACCTAGCTTATATATTTTACTAGGTGTATCTGCCAAACCCATTTTTATTAGTTTTCTAGTAATTGATTGGAGCTTGTTTTAGGATTTTGATCCCTTCTCGATGAGCATTGACGGTGATAAGCTTCGGGGGAGAGGGACCACTGATTGCTTGGGGCATGTTGCATTGGTGACGGAGCTGATGAAAAGACTTGGAGAAACGAAGCCAAAGCTGAAATCCACCGTGGTGGCAGTGTTTATAGCCAGTGAAGAGAACTCATCTATTCCGGGGGTCGGGGTGGATGCGCTAGTGAAAGATGGGTTGCTTGATAAGTTGAAGCAAGGACCATTGTAAGTGATATTGGCGTATTGTGTACGTAAAATGTCAATGGTGTGATTTGACTGAATGCTGTTGCTTTTGTTATCTAAGGTTTTGGATTGATACAGCCGATAAACAACCTTGCATTGGCACCGGTGGCATGATACCGTGGAAAATTCATGTTACTGGGAAGCTTTTTCACAGCGGCCTAGCTCATAAGGTATCTTTGAATATCACAGGGATGTATGTTTATCCACTTAAGATTCTTTTCTTACGGATCCTAACTTTCAACTCAATGAATTTATCTTGAATGATCAGATATGGCTTTTTCTGTGTTTGACTGATACTACTAACTTAATGCCCCGAGTCACCTGACTGACTGTTGGGAGGCAAATCATATGATAAAATGCATGCTTATCCTCTAATAGAAAGTGTTAGTGAACTGTCATCTCACTTTTTTATGTATTGTCATCAGGCAATTAATCCTCTCGAGTTGGCCATGGAAGCACTTCAAGAAATCCAGTCACTATTCTACAAGGACTTTCCTCCTCACCCTAAGGAAGAGGTCTACGGGTTTGCAACACCATCAACCATGAAACCAACACAATGGAATTGTAATTTGATCGATTCAATTTGTTTTGGGATGTCCTAGAGGTAGAGCTGTAATGATCATCTGTTCTATAGCATGTGTTTTTACCATCCACAATATCTATTACAGATCCAGGAGGAGGTGTAAATCAAATTCCAGCTGAGTGCACAGTATCAGGCGATGTCAGGTCAGTCAATTTGAGATTTACCACTACCCGCTAATGCCGATTCTTAATGTCAAACATGTCTGATCATATGCCGTTTTTTTCCGTTGCAGGTTAACTCCATTTTACAAGTAAGCATCCTTGACAGCTCATATCTGAGTCCCCCCCCCTCCTCCTCATATTTACAATTTCAGATAAGAAATGCAATGACACTTTGCTCGTGATATTAAGTTTTGAGGGTCTGTAACGCTTAATGGTTCCGATGCTTGTAACCTGTCAGTGTGACAGACGTGATGGAGAAACTAAAACAGTACGTTGATGATATCAATGAAAACATTGAGAAGCTGGGTACCAGAGGGCCGGTTTCGAAATATGTTCTGCCTGAAGAAGGCCTCAGGGGAAGGTGTGGACTTAAAAATAACTTGCACTATGTAGTTTGATGCTTTGACTAAATTACCTTCTCGACTCCCGAGTGCATTAAGTTTTATATTCTGTGCAGGCTTACAATAAGCTTTGACGAAGCTATGTCTGGGGTTGCCTGTAATCTCGACTCTCGTGGATTTCATGTCTTATGCAAAGCGACAAAAGATATTGTGGGGCATGTGAAGCCTTATTCAATAACTGGAAGTCTGCCTCTGATTCGAGAACTACAGGTTCTTTCTCGCTCTCGTCCCTCACCAGCATATATTTTTTACTTTAACTGATCAATACAAATTTTAACACGTCTTCTCGGACTCATCTTCACAGGATGAAGGCTTTGATGTTCAAACCGCTGGCTATGGTATGTAACATCAGCCTATATTTTATCCTTTGCTTTCATGTGAATTCAAGACTTATTAGAACTTTCTAGTAACATGCACCCCAAACTTTATGACCTATCTAGTTCTAGATACCAAAGTCGGGGTAGGCGGGAGGAAGCACCGACATGAATATTTTCTAGAAAAGATTGATTCGATTATCCATTTTTAATAAATGCCACCTATTAGTTTGGATATCAGTTCCATCTTCTTACCTGACATGGCTGTTAGGGAAGTCTACCTTTTTTATAAAAGTTTAAGGACTATTAGATACTCCCATCCCTATCTTCCATAAAATTAATTTCTTTCTTAGTATTACTGCCACAATCGGACAGCATTTGTGTACATGAAGTAGATTCATTGCATGTACATGGTGGCGGCGGCGGTGGTGGTAGCGCGTGGGTTTCCTATGTTCTAGACATTTTGCTTTCCTCTAATTGCATTTACTTCAGCCCGAGTAGTTAAAAGGATGTTTAGATTTCTCGTGTTCAACTCCCCAAGTGCATCACAAAAGTTCTCTTGGTTGGTTTCATTGCATTGATTTCTCCGGCAATATGGTTTTCAATGCCATGAGCAGCCAACAATTTGGCAAACCTAGATGGACATTAATTGCCGATTCTTGATTTCTTCTCATTTTTGTTTCACTTAGTCATTGCTCTATTTTGTTATATTTCTTGTTGCTTACTCCCTCCGTCCTCTAATACATGTCGTTTACAGTTAATTTGAGTAGATTAAGGTGAAGTTAATGCTAGTGGTTGAACAAATTTAATAGGTAGGTGGTTAACAATTTTTTGAAAAAGTTCGTGCAAAAAGTAAAATTGGTAGATGATTATTAGTGAGGAATGTATTCTTTATTGATTATGATAATGAAGTGATTAATGTTTGACATTTTAAGGTAGTTGTTAATATTAAATACGCATTGAAAATTGGTAAGTGACAAGTAAAAGTGGACAAAAAAATTCGGTTAAGTGACATGTAAAAGAGGACAGAGGGAGTATATCTGAATGAAAATGCGTGTGCACGGAATACCATCCTGTTGGGGTTCATGCAGGGTTGATGGCGACATACCACGCTAAGAACGAGTACTGCCTCCTCTCGGACATGTGCCAAGGCTACCAGGTGTTCGTCAGCATCATCTCCCAGTTAGAAGAATAATTTCAAACAAACAAAGCAGCCGGAATAGTCAGAAACAGCAGCGCTAGCCTTTCATTTCTTTTTAATTACTCTCTGTCCTCTTTTACATGTCGTTTAAGATTAATTTGAATAGATTTAGATGAAGTTAATGCTAGCGGTTGAACAAATTTAATAAGTGGGTGGTTAATATTTTTGTAATAAATTTCGTGCAAAAAGTAAAATTGGTACATTATTACTAGTGACTAATGAGTTTTTCATTGATTATGATAAATAAGAGAATAATGTTTGATGTTTAATGTAGTTGATATTAAATACGCATTAAAAATTGTTAAGTGACAAGTAAAAGTGGACAAAAAAATTCAGTTAAATGACATGTAAAAGAGGACAAAGAGAGTAAATTTCAAGCTGAATACTACTACTTGCTGATAATTTGAGTACTACCTGGCTGATGATTTTTTAAGTGAAAGAACTTCAAAATGGGCTCTTAATTATCTTTAAGTGAAAGAATTTTAAAATGGGCTTTTAATTATCACTATTTTTTCAGTTACATTTTGAACTATGCGAATTCTCATAAATGATGGAAAAAATGACGGATTTTTTAAAATATAATTTGTAGTTGCAATTTTAAATCGGTATTATTAAAACAAGTAGGTCTATGCATTAAAATTACATTATTTGATCGTGAAATTAAATAATGTAAATAAAATGATATTTTTACATTCAATAACTTTTGATAACTTTATAATGTTTTTATTTTTTGTTTTAATATACAATTCAATAATTTCAGTTTTCATTATTGTTACGAGTCACGGATTAATTCGCACCTACTTCTTGCTTACTCATCTCTTTCTGAAGAGTTGGTAATGTCTGACATCCAACCAATTTTTCCACTTTAATATTTGTAAAATGGCCTATGAGAGGTGATCATGAAACGTAAATTATGATATAATGGTGTCTGTTCTAAAAATATTTGTTGTCGTCTAACCGATTAAATATTTAAGATTTAATTTTTTATGAAAATAATAATTTTTAAATATATACATATATATGTTTATAATTAAATTATTAAATTTATTACTAATATATATACATATGATTAATTTTTTGATTAATCATTTTGATTAATCTCATCTAACCGATTAATCATTAAGCGTTATGTTACCCACCGTCTAACGTTTTTTAGAACATTAATCATAGTATAGTACGAGAGATCCATTATATGGATGCGCCAAGTTTATATATGGTTCATCATACCCTTCCCAAATGGTTCATGTGCTTCTCAAATGATTCCATTATAGAATTAGACAAGACTCTTAGAGTTAATTAGACAGCACTTAGTGATAATTATTATTTTTTAAAAAAATATGCATTGAGATTGTTAAATGACAAATAAAGTGGTAAAAAAAATTAATTAAGTGTTAAGTAAAAAGCACTGAAAAAGTGGGTGCCTATCTATGATAAATAAAAAATAAAAAAATTAAATATGTGCATGTACTTCTCATGTCATTAAAACTCTATTTACATTAGCTTTAACTTATTTTTATATTATAATAATAAGTATGATTATGCACTTATTATATAATTATTACAACAACTATAGACATAAAATATGATAACTTAAAAATAAATAAAATTATAAAAATATTATATAATTATTACAATTTATTACACACATAAAGATGAATACAACTCGGCAACACTTCATTATTTTTTAATTAATTTAAAATAATAAAATAATATATAAATAAAATGTCAAACGGTTAAACAATTTGTAGAGATGGTATGTAGATTTAATAACCAGTCATCAAGTAATATTTATAGAAGGATGCACATCTCGTACTGCCGAATTTGTCTAAAAATCAATTAGTTTTATTTTGAATTACAAATCAAATGTTGCCATGTGTCAAATAACATAATTTTTTTTTTACGCACTTCGCCCGAACGTCGGTTCCAACTCGACTATCCCCTGGGGCACAAATAAAATAATTTATTAGTATAAAAAATACCTGTCAAACTAGGAATGGTTAATTAAATATAAAATTTTGTCTTTTAGTGTTTATTATTTTTAACTAAGCATGACCGGATCATGATCTTTAATTATAAAATAATTTAATTTTTAATACTATTTACATTTATAAAGTCACATATCAATTAGATATTAATTATATTATTCTAATATTATTTTATATTTAACTCATAATATATTACTTTATTTGGGTTCAATTGTGAATTAAATTTATTAAAAATTGATACAACTACACAAGTATACAATGTTATATTCGTGGTTGTTCGCACTCTATTTAAATCTTAAATTTTTACATTAAAATCTTCAAATTTTGGACCTAGAAAATTTCATCACTTGTCAATACAGAATTTGATCCAGGGCTTCATTTTTATGTTATTTTTTACGTGACACGTGTACAATAATTAAATAATATATTCAAATTTGTATAACCATCTCTGTTTTTAAAGAAACCAACCTTATTTTGGCTAAATATTTTCAATAAATATATAGTGTCATGGCTGTACGGTATAAAAATTTTAACAACACTTAAACTGTGTTTGGTTTAGGGTAAATTTGAGAGGAAGAAAAATTTATTGAAAAATAAGAAGAAAAATTTGTGAAAAAATAAGAAGAAAAATTTGTAGAAAAAAAAGATGGAAAATAAAAAGAAAATGTGTTGAAATCAAGTGGAAAAATTTTCCTTTGATTTTACATTTAATTTTTCTACAAAGTTTCATTCTCATTTTTTCATCAATTTTCTTTCTTATTTTACTCAATTTTTTTTACACCAAATTTTCTTAAAACAAATATGAAAACATTTACCATTAAATGCTGGTTTGAATTATGGTAAGGTGATGGAGCAAGTAGGGATGTGCACTTGCAGATGCAACTGTATAAAAAAGAAGAGAGGAGAAAACAAACAAGGAAGGAAGTGGTGGTGTAGAGGAATCGGTGGCTTGAGAGGTGAGATTGGGTTTCATCATCATCAAACATCGCCCCCGGCTCCCTCCCCCTTCTTCTCAATCCACTGTAATCGGTACTCATTCCAACTTTGTGTGCTTTTTTGAGTAAAGATTTCAACTTTGAGGCTTGTTGGATCTGAGGTCTATGTATTTGGGTGCATTTCGTGTATCATTGGTGTTGCATTTTGAAGCGCTTGGTTACTGATCATGGATGTTTACTCGCTTGTTATTCTTGATGTTTGATTCCAACTGTGTGTGTGCGCAATCGTGTGCTTGCGTGTGACAATTATGTATCTTGCAAGAGTTACACTGATTGGAGCACCTTGACGGGGTGAAGGATTGTTATAGCTGTCTTTCGGGTTTGATGGTGGATTAGTTCCTGGTTGTTTGTTTGGTGAATGTCTTATATTGTTATGGAACCTTTGAACAGTGTCATCTGGAATTATGAATTAGAGTAACTTTTAGAGTCAGATTGATGATGGGTTATCCTCAAAGAAGATAATTCCAGTACAGGAGCTATCAGATTTTTGCTTTGAATATCTTAGTCGAATCCTTGTGTATATAGATTTATTGATGCATTGACCTATTGCATATGTCATGGTTGGTATGGTCCGGAGCTACCTATGTTATTAATGGCTGCTTCTCCTTTGCTAGACTACAAGTATCTGTTACGGCCTTGATTACGGAATAGATAATGGCCCCAAGTAGCCGATACATGTTGCTAATCTTCTACTCCCTTGGCGGATCAGAAAAAGGGAAAATGAAAACAGGGTTTTTTTGGTGTCCACTAACACAGCTCCGCCCATCCCCTTCTTTGTAGTTGGAGCTCAAATACCATTGCTTTACTGTTAATTTATAGAAGTCGAACACGTTTTATTCCTCTTTTTAGTACAAAATAATCATGAACCAGTCATTTCACTGTCAATGGATGATTTGTGAGCCTATTTAGTGGCGATCGTTGACATACTGTAAACTTTGCCCCCCATCCTTGACTCACAGAAGAA
>NQLW01000053.1:4685495-4710705 GCA_002312845.1 Kalanchoe fedtschenkoi | reverse complement strand
AGCTTCGTGTACCCAACTGATGTGGTGAAGAGCCTCATCCAAGTAGATGACTACAAAAACCCAAGATTCTCAGGCTCCATCGACGCGTTCCGGAAAACGCTGGCCTCAGAAGGAGTCAAGGGACTTTACAAGGGTTTCGGCCCTGCCATGGCTCGAAGTGTCCCAGCCAACGCTGCTTGCTTCTTGGCTTACGAAGTGACCAGGTCTAGTTTAGGCTAATTATTTCATTGACGGATACTTCCCGTTCAAGGGTTCATCTAGAAATTTCAGGTTTGGTATGCTATATTATTTATACGTGTATTATTAATATCCGTATAAATAATATCATCTATTAAAATTTACATTAAAAATCTTAACCTGGAGTCTTAGACGTTGCTTGTTTTATTCGCATTTGCTTCTACAGGTTGGCTCTTGAGTCATTTCCGTTTTATTTTACAAACTACCACTTTTTCATATTATTATATTCTTTTTACCCTATGAATCATTTTAATTTAAAATCTATCTTACTTGAAAAACAGTTTATAAACTGTGGCTTTTTTAAGAAAGCACAATTTCAAATAAATGATTTTATAAAAAATAAAATCACATTTTAAACCGGTATTTTCTTTTATAAAAGGTTTTGGTATCTTTGTTGACAAGAAAGCCATAGTTTCAAATAGGAGATTTTATATAAAATAAAACTGTGGGTTTCTTAATGAAAACCGTGGATCTTATAATGTTTCTCTTTGGGTTGTATTTCATAATTCGTTAATTTAGATCTGAAATAAAATAATTTTTTATAAAAAATTAAAAAAATCAAAAATAAATTCTAAAAAAATAAAACATATTTCTAAAAAATAATTAAAAATATTTCTTGATGTTGAAAGTTTCAACATCAAGAAAGTACGCTTGTTAGCCACCCTTGGCTTGTTTTGAGCCAACTTAATTACAGATTGTTGTAGACCTTTGCTCCTATGAGCTGATTTTGACAGCTTCTATGGTTCCATTTGAAAATAATTATCCTTGGGAGATTGATTTGTGCAACTTTTACACATTTCTGTTAAAAAAAATCGAAATATTTTTTTTTAAAAAAAAAATTTACCATTGGTTGCACATTTTGTCGTCAGTTTGATGACAAACATTGTCACAAAATGTAAAACATTTGACAACTTCATGTCGCTAAATTTTGCAACCGAAAAATAATGATTGCAAATACAGTCGTTGAATTAGTAATCGGAAGATGTACGTCGCCAAAATTTGTCGCTCAATGTTACAAGTGTAATAACCAAACGTCGTCGTCTTGGCCTGGCTATCAAAATAAAGCGCCAAAGCTAGACGACGTCGTTTGCTTTCTATTGTCTGCTTCCTCAGTTCTTTTCTAAATGCAGAGCATGTTCTCTGCCTCTATATTATCCTCTCTTGTTGATCATTTTCAAGGTAATGAGAATCATCACAAGTTTGTTTAAACTGTTTCGCTCTCCCTAACTGATTCTCATCACACTTATCACATAGTATCAGACGGTTATGATTCTGGAGTTTCTTCGTGATCTCTGGTGGTCATTCCGGCGACTTACCTCATCCACTACTACTCTTCACATCCGATCAACTTGTTGCTGCTTCACCTCTCAATTTCACGCCATAATGACTGATTCACCAGACTCAACTCTGCCGGAAAGTTCTGAAGTTATGGAGTTCGACATCCTGAGTTCGCGTCATCCGTTTTTCATCCGGCCTTGTGATCATTCAGGCACGAAGATCACCTCTGTCACACTTACAGGTACTGAGAACTATTTCCAATGGCGTTATGCTGTTACAAAGGCTTTATCCACAAGAAATGAGCTGAGTTTTCTTGAGGGAGATGTTGCTATCCCCAAGATTAGTGATTCGCTCCTTCCGGATTACCACTGTTGCAATGATACAATCTTGTCTTGGATTAGTAATACTCTTTCGCCTGAGATTTCTTGCACAGTTATGTATGTTGCAACTGTCAAAGAAGTATGGGATGCCCTAGCAACTCGGTTCGGAGAAAATACAGAGCCACGGATCTTTCATTTAGAACAAGAATTAGCTCAAACGTTTCAAGATCAGCTAACTGGTGCGGCTTATTTCTCCAAACTTAAGCATATTTGGGACGAATTAGAGAATATGAGAGTCATCAGTACGTGTGATTGTGTGAAATCTTGCTCTTATCACAAAGATCTTACGGTCTTCTTTGAGCGCAAGAAAGTGATGAAGTTTCTTATGGGACTTAACGACGATCATGCTCTCCTCCGGGGTCAGATTGTTAACATGAAACCCTATCCTACTCTGGATGTTGTGTACAATATGGTGTTACGAGATGAATGGCAGAGAATGTATGCAATAAAAGCTCTTCCAGAAGTCACGGCTCTGCTCAGTAAACAAATGCCTTTTACTCCAAAAACCAGTGCTGATTCTACTGCGTATCTGAAAGTTGCTAAAGCTCCAACTAGTGATGGTACTAAACAATGTGCTTACTGCAAAAAAGTTGGGCATACAAAGTTTCAATGCTGGAAACTTGTTGGCTACCCGGTAGGTCACAAATTATATGCTGAGCCCACGGAGCAACAATTGAACAACAGGAGGAAATTCACTGCTCAAGCTCATGCTGCCTTCTCATTACCTGCTGAAGACACTTCCTCCAAAGCTGGTGGCTCTAGCAACTTCACTTCACAGCATATACAGGAGATCATTGCTATAATGAAAACTGAGCAGCTTTCCTCTCCGGCTATGACAGGTACATTCTATTGCAATTCAAGTGTTGAGAATTCTACTGTATGGATTTTAGATTCCGGAGCTACTCACCATATTACTACTCATTTTTCTTTGCTGCTCAACCCGCAGCCTATTCACTCATCCATTCACCTTCCAAATGGGCAGATTGCTCAAATTACCCACACTGGTTCCTTACCATTAACTCCTTCTCTAACATTGTTAGATGTCCTCTATGTTCCATCTTTTTCCTTCAACCTCATATCTATATCCAAACTTCTCCAAAATACATCACTAACCCTCTCATTCTCTTCCACTACCTGTTTTTTACAGGACCCCAAAGTGAGCAAAGTGCAAATGATTGGTAAACTAAAGTCTATCCTATACCACTTCAATTTTCCTATAGTGTCTGCTGTCACTCACTCTACTCTTCCAAATAAGCAAACTTGGCAACTTAGACTTGGACATTGTTCTGCTGAGTCTGTAAAACATATAACTGATCTTTCCATGATCTCTGATTCTTCTGAAACACCTTGTGAAACATGTCATCATGCCAAGCTTACTAGACTGCCTTTTCCCAATAGTTCTTCTACCTCTGCTGCCATATTTCAGCTTCTACATTGCGATGTTTGGGGGCCACACAAATCTCCTACATATGATGGCTGTTGCTATTTTTTAACCCTGGTAGATGACTATAGTAGAGCCACATGGACTTACCTCATGTCTAGTAAAGCTTCAGTCCCATCTCTTTTATCACATTTCCTGGCTTATACTAAGACTCAGTACCACACTCATGTCCAAATTCTCCGCACAGACAATGGGAGTGAATTTACTTCCTTAGCCACTCAAAAGCTCCTTCTTGATCATGGCATCATACACCAAACATCCTGTGTTTTTACCCCTCAACAAAATGGCCGTGCTGAGCGAAAACATAGACATCTTTTAGAGGTAGCTAGATCCCTGCTCCTTCATTCCCACTTACCCATACAATTCTGGGGTGATGCAATCCTTGTTGCCACTTATCTCATCAACAGAAGCCCCTCAAAAATCCTCAAATATCTCACTCCTTTTCAGAAGCTCACTGGTGATTCCCCCACATATAATCATCTTAGGGTCTTTGGCTGTTTGTGCTTTGCATCATCCTTACCACCTTCTCGTACCAAATTTGATTATAGAGCCATCAAATCCATATTCCTTTGGTTACCCTCATGGAAAGAAAGGTTATAAACTTTAAAATTTACAAACTCAGCAGGTCTTTTACAGTCGAGATGTCATTTTTTATGAGCAAACTTTTCCTTTTGCGATGACTTCTTCCTCCTCTCCTGACCTATCCACTACAGGTTGTGATATATGTCCTCTGCTTTCTGATACAGTAACCTCTGCAGAACATATACAGTCCTCCCAAGCTGATCCCACTGATCAGTTACACACATTCCCTGACATACAATTACCTGATCCACCTCCCTCTGGTCCTTCTAGACCTCAACGGCAGAGGAAATTGCCCCACTGGCTCTCTTCCTACCACCTTCCCTCCACTGCAGGTTTACCATCATCAAGCACTGCTCACTCTAAGGTCTTGTATCCTCTTTCCTCTACCATATCTTATAATACATTTGCTCCATCTTATCAAAATTTTGTGTCCTCTATTTTTCTTCATACTGAACCTACCTCATATGCTGCTGCATCCAAAGATCCTCACTGCAATGGAATCTGAAATCAGTGCTTTGGAAAACACTAACACTTGGATTGTAACTGGTTTGCCTGATCATGCTAATCCTGTGAGATGCAAATGGATCTTTAAGATCAAATACCGTTCTGATGGAACTGTGGACAGATATAAGGCTCGACTAGTTGCTAAAGGATTCACTCAACAGGAAGGTGTTGATTACTTTGAAACTTTTGCCCCGGTTACAAAAATGACAACAGTCCGCCTTGTCCTAGTTGTTGCTGCTGCTAAGCATTGGCAATTGTGGCAGTTAGATGTCACCAATGCCTTTCTCCACTGTGACTTGAATGAGGAAGTTTATATGAAGTTGCCTCCAGGCTACAAAATTGATCAAAGGAAACAATTTCACAAGCCTGTTTGCAAATTGCAGAGATCTCTTTATGGTTTGAAACAGGCACCAAGGCAGTGGTTTGCCAAGCTGTCGACTGCATTGCTCGACTATGGCTTTTCTCAGGCACCAACAGATCATTCCATGTTCATATATGCCAAGGACTCGGTTTTTCTGGTTTTCTTGGTATATGTTGATGACATTTTATTAACAGGAAATTCATCAGTTGCAGTTCAAACTCTGAAAGCATATCTGGCTCAACATTTTCAGATGAAAGATCTGGGTGCTCTCAAATACTTCCTTGGAATTGAAATTGCCACTTCTGATAAAGGAATTTATCTCTGTCAACGCAAATATGCTCTTGATATACTCATGGACTGTGGACTCACAGCAACTAAGCCTGCTTCTACACCTATGGAACCCCATTCTAAGTTTGCAGTTACTGAGTCTGAGTTACTGCCGGATCCAGCTCCTTTTAGGCGACTTATTGGACGATTGGTATACTTAACAATCACTCGTCCTGATATTGCTTATGCAGTGAACACCTTAAGCCAATTTCTGGCTTAGCCGTGTGAAGTTCACTGGCAAGCGGCTCTGCGGATTGTTAAGTATATCAAATCAGCTCCCGGACAAGGTTTGCTTTATTCATCCAACAATGATCTTCATCTTACTGGTTATTCTGATTCGGATTGGGCAGCTTGTCCTCAAACCAGGAGATCCGTTACTGGCTACTTTGTCCAACTGGGGAGTGCTCTCATATCTTGGAAAAGTAAGAAGCAACACACAGTTTCCCGAAGCTCCGCTGAAGCTGAATATCGATCTCTTGCTCATCTTGCATCTGAGATTGTCTGGTTACGCCATATGCTCTCCTTACTGAATGTTCCAGTTCTCCAACCAGTTTCAGTTTGGTGTGACAGTAAGTCCGCCATTGCCATTGCTTCAAATCCTGTGTTCCATGAGCGCACTAAACACATTGAACTGGACTGTCACTTTGTCAGGGAGCAACTTCAGAAGGGTGTTCTTGCCTTGTTTCATCGTCCGTCGGCAGATCAACCCGTTGACATGCTCACTAAGTCACTGCCTTCCCCTGCTCTGCTTCGCCTCAAATCCAAGTTATCACTTTCCAACTTGTATGAGTGCTAACTTGAGGATGGGGGGGGGGGGGGGGTGGCCTGGCTATCAAAATAAAGCGCCAAAGCTAGACGACGTCGTTTGCTTTCTATTGTCTGCTTCCTCAGTTCTTTTCTAAATGCAGAGCATGTTCTCTGCCTCTATATTATCCTCTCTTGTTGATCATTTTCAAGGTAATGAGAATCATCACAAGTTTGTTTAAACTGTTTCTCTCTCCTTAACTGATTCTCATCACACTTATCACACTCAACTCATGAATGTCACTTTTGCGAAAAATATTTGTGACAGAAAAAAAAAGTCGCCAATCGAATAACAGTGCGAACAATATACTATATAGCGATGAATAAACTGGTCGCAAAAAATCCTTATTGTTTAATTGTAAATGCTCTATATCATTTTATGATTTTAATTGAAAAAATTAACAAACACACATAAATGATGAATAAATAAATGGAAAACAACTCAAACTACTAAATAGTTTCAATCATTCACACTCATGACATTAATTATGATAGCTTTAAGAAAATACAATAGTTATCAGAACCAGACCGGCCGGCTCGACCGAGAACCGGATCAGGTACCAGTCCGATATATATTTTATCAGGATGCATCACGAACCGGATAAAACCGGTCGAACCGGATTGTTATGAAAGTGGACTTAAACTAAATTTAAAAAATATTTTTTTTAAATCGTAGAAGCCAGGACTCGAACTTGAGCTTGCTATGAATTAGACAAACATGTATATCACCAGGCTATTCAATTATCTTGTCAAAATTTCAATAATTAACCTATTAACTCTTATATGTCATAATAATTATATATAATTTAACCAGCGGTCAAACCGGTTTGGACCGCCGGTTCGATCGAAAAATCGGGAACCGGTGCCTTGACCGGTTCAGCCTCCGGTCTGGTTCTAATAACTATGTAAAATACTTCCCTTTCATGCTATATTTCGGTATCTATGTGACAGCTTTCATGCATCTAATATAAAATTAATTACGTGTGCTTGCAACAAGGTTTTAATCCAAAATCGTTTATGTGGATATCATCTCTAACCAATTGAATCAATTTTTATTGATAATAAAATCCAAAATTTCACTAGATAATAAATTTATGAAAAAACACTGCTCGATTAACCAGCAATCTAGAAGTCTTCAATATTAGACACATCACTATTGAATCATATAATTATACTTTAAATTTAATTTAGTTAATTATATTTATAGATAAATTTTAATTAAATATTTTTTTATTTTGGGTATATTTGATAGTAGAACCGGTTTATGCTTCTTTGGTTAACTAAATTAATCAACACGAATCTATATAATCAGCTTATTCCAGTTCAATAAAACTATTTTCACCGAATATTATTCTCACCGCAATGAACCCCTTAATTACTACGTTTACAACAAATGTCTGAAAATCCTAAAATACATAATTTTGATATCAAAATCAATTAAATTATATCAAGTGTAAACTTAATTATATCTCATTTTTTTCTGTATTTCGATCCAGTTTAGTCGGTGTTAATATCTTTATTTCTCTAATCCGTCTTATATGAGAAAGACTTGTTCAAGGGCAACTCAAATCATCATAAAACCAGAGCTGTCTAATTTTGATTAGAGATATTATACGCTAATAAAACTCATATAATCATGTGTATGAACAGAATGATGGAGATGTTTCATATGCCAATCAGAACAAACAATTGTTGTTGTATGCCCACAAGTATGATGAGGCTTTGCTTCCAATCAAATCATACTGGTAGTACTTATTTAATTACATACCCTAGCTAGATATGAATATTAAATTTCGACATTTATTAACGTAAATGAGTTGTTTTTATTGGTGGTGGTGATAATGTCGGTATAATTAATCCAGCATAGCAATTAGCAAGTTGGCAACTTGCATGCAAGTAAATTACACAAACAACCAACGTCACACGACTAACCACAAAAAAGTTGGATGTGAAGAGGTTGCTTTCTCTTTTCAGACATTTTTTGTCCGAATGAAAACTACTTATAGAAATTATTTGCACAAATATTCAAGGCTGTGCCCTAAAATCTTCCATTGCCCATTCTACATGTAATTAGGTTCGCTTATAGTACTTATAGGTTCCATTGCCCATTTCCCTAAAATCGTTGGATTATTTTTCCACAACAATTACAAATGTCAGTTTCAATCCATTGTTTGAAACTGACGTTGAGTAAAGCCCAATCATGATGCGTGGAATCTTAAACTCCGACCATCGTTTAAAATGACGGTTTGTTTCTTCCAATGTGTGTGGTGACTGGGCTACTTGGTCAGTAATCAACCTGCTCACCTTTCAGCGTCAGTTTAAACCGCGGGTAGTAAGAAATAGATCATTTTCAAAACCTAGACTAATCAAAAAAAAAATTCGCGTAAAAGCCAAAAAAAAAGCCCTTGATTTCATTATGATTGCTGGCTCCTGGCTGTACGGGCAGCCTTTCATTTCATGATTTAAAAGTAAGCTCAAAACCCTAATGAAGATATGATTTGAAATATCTAACAAAACTTGCAACCGTTTCTTGACTTTTGTTTCGACTTTATCTCTGGAGTTGCAAGCCTTGATGACTTCTCCAAAGCAGTGGTGACTGATGTGGTCCTTTCCTCTCCTAGAGTCCATTTTCTTGCCTCTTTCACTACCCTAAACATCATCCGTATTTCAACTACTTCCTTAAAATTAAAATAAAATGTAGACGTTATGTTTACTTGAATAGTTCCTACACACCAAAAATAGATTCATACGATTGTCAATATTCATGTAATTCTTTTTTAGGTTTCGTTTGTGGTATTATTCTACACGAGATCAAAACTACCAATTACAAGCCCTTTTTGAAGCAAGTTTTTTGAATGGTTGCCCTTTGGAAGTCCCTAAAAATTCTCCCATCAACTTTTTCTTTATCCAAACTTTTTCTTCACCTTCCCTCGCAACTTGATATCCTATTCGTCTACATGTTTTTCTTCTTCTTGTTGTTACTGTGCTAGAAAACTGAAGGAGAGAAAATGAGAGACAAGGTCGGTGACAGTCCACCTCCCTCCCTTTGAAAGAATCTAATCCCCCAACCTGCCCTAATAAGTATTTTAACTTGAAATATGAAATTGGACTACTGCTCATATAATATTTTGGCTCGGCTTCCGATATCAGTTTAGGTTTTTATTTTAGCCATTTTTTATCATGGTTTAGCAAGATGATCATGTGCAGTTTAGATCTACAAAGGATTCAGTATAATAGAACTGATAGCAACATACTACTTTACTTCGAATTAGTAGAGTTTGGTTTTAAAAATAAATTAGTAGCGTGGTTTTTAAAATAAATTCAGTAGTGACACATTCAAATCAGTTGTAGCTCAAGTAAATGGTTTTTAACAATCATATATCTTCGATTCGCACACTGGTACATTTATACCTAAATTAATAGGGATGGTGTGAAATGTTGTCTAACAAAAATAAATATTTGTTAACCCCTAGCCAAAAAAAAAATATTATTATTTTTTAATTTTAGTCCTCACTTTGAATTATTTGATGTATATGTGCGTAGTTATAGGCATGTCACATTTTTTTTAACAAAAAGATACCCACAACCAACTCTTAATAACATTTAACTATTTTAGACGTTAATAAGATGTCACTACACCATAAGACCACCACCTAACAGAACAACACTAAACCATCAGATCACCACCATCCTAGTACTCCCTCTATCCTCTTTTACATGTCACTTAATCGAATTTTTTTGTTCACTTTTACTTGTCACTTACCAATTTTCAATGCGTATTTAATATCAACAACTACCTTAAAATGTCAAACATTAATTACTTCATTATCATAATCAATAAAGAATACATTCCTCACAAATAATCATCTACCAATTTTACTTTTTGCACGAACTTTTTCAAAAAATTATTAACCACCTACCTATTAAATTTGTTCAACCGCTAGCATTAACTTCACTTTAATCTACTCAAATTAACCTTAAACGACATGTATTAGAGGACGGAGGGAATAGCATTTGAGGTTTCACATTTTTCGATAACTGAGGACTAGCTGAGGATGTATTATGTAAATCTGTACTACTTCAAGCAGCATAATTAAACTTGGGAAATATATCATCAATCATTTACGTATCAGAAGGCAATGCATGAAAATTGATTTTTTTTAAAAAAAATAAAATCAAAGTCAATTTCGAAAGTTCACATTATCAAACACACTGCTTTTATTTATGAGTGACGAATAAAAAACACAGAAAAGTGAGTCTTGATCTTGATGCTGGAGATTCAAATTCTTAACCTCTTGAATGAAAATATTATTATCAAGCAGGTATATGTATTTAGCCATGATGAAAATGTGGTACATTTGCTATGAATTATGTGCTCACTCTAGCTTTATTATATCTTCTCCAACAAAATCCTAATAACTTTAATGTATTAGTAAGCTATATCGAACTAAAATACATTATATATTTAGTGAAGTTTGTTAACTTATTTTAAATAAATCTTCACATGGAAATCAAAAGAAAAATTAAGACTTACTCCCTCAGTCCTCATTTACATGTCACTTAACTTGAATTTTTTTTGTCCATTTTTACTTGTCACTTAACAATTTTCAATGCGTATTTACTATAAACAACTATCTTAAAGTATCAAACATTAATCACTTTATTATCATAATCAATAAAAAAATTCATTCCTCACTAGTAATAATCTACCAATTTCACTTTTTGCATGATTTTTTTTCAAAAAATATTGACCATCTACTTATTAAATTTTTTCACCCCTAAACCTTAATTTTTTCAACCGCTATAAACATGTATAGCATTTCAACCCTTTCCAAAAGAGTACGGAGGGAGTAAACCTTCTGTTATAAAACATCAAATAATCATATTGTCAGAAGGAGGGAATATTATAAATCAATCTCACGAGCATAATTCATGTGACACAGAGGAATAAAGAACTCAAATGCTTGCCATAAATGACTCAGTTTTCCACATGTAGAGTCGAAAAAGCATATTGATGGATCGAGATTTAATTACTGCATCGCAATTGGAAGTGTTACGTGCTTACCACACTCCTTTTAACTACAGCATAAGATTGATTCTTTACATGTGTCGTAAAAAATTACTAACACTTTTTTTCAAAGTGGTTTTATCAAAAAGTAAATATTTAACATACAGAAATCAGAAACCCTATTTATCACCGGCTTCAAAACAACAGTGTGAGATATATTTGGTGTCCACATAGAATACATAATCATATTAATGTCATACTCATGTTTTTTTCTCTTTCGTGTTCCTTGTTTTAGACGCCAGAAGAATGAGTAGAGTTGAAATGATTCAAAGCCACATATATTGATCAGTGGCTGCATTCAATGGCAACCTCAAATGAAAAGGTTTGGACGACAGATCCCAATCCAGAAGCAAACCAAAAACAAATCAGGATAACAGACTCGACCATTCCTGTCCCCAGATGTAAACGCTAGACGCCATTCTCCAACTCCATTTTCACTTTCGTCAGGCTCTCTTTCTTTGGCTGATAAAAGAAATGGGAAAAACCCAATTTGGAACCATAAATTTTTCTTGAAATGCCAAACCACAACACTGCCACGTGGCGACTGCTTTCCCCCACAATAAAAATAACAGAAAGGTTCACTACTAGCTACTTCAACATGTTTACAACTTGATATGGATATGATGATGCTACAAGAAAATGGAAAGTCCCACCCAGATGGATGCTAAGCTAACTGGAAATCAATCAAGCTGGAGATTGGGAAAGATGGGTGTGAAAATTTCGGGTTTTAATTTCTGGGTTTCGAATTTGACTTTGAAAATAATTTGTTTTTTTTCTCTGTTTGTATCGATCGAGTGGAGGAGGAGGTAGATAGATCACCTGTGATCCGCCGCCAGTGCCTCCGTCACCGTCGCCAGCTTCTGCAGATTCAGCTTCACAACCGTGTCGGCAAACAACCTCGTATCCTCCTCGTTGTTCCCATCAGGAATATCCACAACGTAGGACTCCAAAACCACGCTCCAGATCCGCCCATCCGCCCCGGGCCGCGACTCGTGAACGGTGGTGACCGATCGGTAGTTCCTCAGCCTGTGCTCCCCGCCGGTGATGCTAAAGCCGGTCACGTGTCGGCTGTCGTCCAGTATGTCCAGCCGCTCGGTGCTGGTGGCGGCCGGGAGGCCCGAGATGACGTAAACGTCCCGGGTGCATCCCACGGCCATCACGAAGTCGTCGGGCACGTGACAGCTTTTGATGAAGTGCTTGTAGGTCTGAGGCTTGTCGAACCTCCTCACCACGGACCACACCACGTCGAGCGGGGCGTTGATCCGCTGCGCGAGGAGCGAGGAGCATTGCCTGGCCGTGTCGAGTTCGTAGGTGTGGAACTCGTCCACCGCCGGCTTCAGCTCCTCGTACTCATCGCTCGTCAGCCCGAACGGGATATGCCGATGATGATCCGTTTTATTGAGCACAACACCAGTAGCTGCTGCTGATGTTCCCGTTTTCTCGATCTCCATTTCCAGCAAGCTATGTCGAATTGGAGACTCTCCAAGAACCAGCCGGTAGTAGCTCAAGAGGAGAAGCAAGAGAGATGGGTGGTGGAGATAAGGGTTGAAGCTTATAATAATGAATGAATATGAATATGAATACTTAGAGAAGTTGTTTCACCTTTATTTATATACACTTTAATTTCTCTTGTAGGAAGAATTTAATATTATTGTTGAGATAAAGAAATAAGCTTTGTTCAAGAAGGGATAAAAAGGTCAATGTTTTCAGACCTGCTGTAGCTATTAGCTGGATCTGGCTAATTATTCGATCAAATTTATGTACTAATTAATTGATGTACATGTATGGGGGGTGGTCCACTAATTGAATATTGACAATGATAACATCAAACACATCAGTAGTATTATAGTATACCAATGAGTAACTTACAAGTAAGTTAGGGTTAAATGAAGCAGCTAGCAGAAAATCGAGACTGGTTTGACATGGTCCAAGCCAGTGAGTGATGCTCCAGGCGCGGGCTGATGGGTGGTGGCTGCTTTATGGTGGCTTTAGATGAAAAAGGGAAAGTTAATGTGTGTTGAGCAAGTTGATGGTCTGGACAAAAAATCAGGAATGAAATGAATGAGAATGAAAAGGACCTACACGCTTGGTGTGGCCACTCTTCCCTGCTCTGCTTCTCTGCCCCCAATGGGATTGCTTCATTTTGCGGCCTCTAAATCTCTCTTTTTTAGTATTTCATTTATTTCACATTTCACATAATTAATTCCCGCATTAATAATTTTTTTTATATTCTCTATGGTATACTTTTTCAAACAGTCTCGTAGTCTTCATGAAACTAGATACGCAGAGATTAAATAGGAAGGGTGAATTAATATCATAGTTATAAAATTGGACCGATGGTCGAACCGATTAAGGGTCTGATTTCTGATTCACCGGTTGAACCGGCCGGACTAACCGATTGGACCGTCGGTCGAATTAGAAAAAAAGAAATTACTGAAATAAATTATACTCCCTCTGTCCTCTTTTACATGTCACTTAACCGAATTATTTTGTTCACTTTTACTTGTCACTTAACAATTTTCAATGCGTATTTAATGTCAACAGCTACCTTAAAATGTCAAACATTAATCACTTCATTATCATATTCAATAAAGAAAACATTCTCCACCAGTAATCATCTACCAATTTTACTTTTTGCACGAATTTTTTTATAAAAACATCAACCACTCATTCATTAAATTTGTTCAACCGTTAGCATTAATTTCACCTTAATCTACTCAAATTAACCTTAAACGACATGTAATAGAGGACGGAGGGAGTATATAATTAATACACTATTAAAACATAAGATTTGATAGTGCATTTAGAAGATATGATGTCTTTCAACTCATTAGGTTTGAGTTCGAACCCCATCATCTTCATTTTAAGCATTTTAATAAAATTAATTTGTTTGAAAAAAATATTAATGATAATTTAATAAATCAATTTTCGATTCAACCGATCCGATTTTAATAACTGTGATTAATATATTTTAAATGAATTTTATTGAGACGTGATAGTTTGAAAATTCACAAGTTCTTTTTCAGATCGATCAGCATGTGGCATGTGACATGTGAAGATAACAGTAAAGTTGGTCTACTATGCATTTGTTCTACTCTAGGTGCAATAAGTAAGATATTTGTTCTAAATTATGTGTAAATCCTGATTTTAAATCTCATCTATTTCAAATTATTCCGGAAATAAATGAATTTCAGTGTAAATAAAATACCAGAAAACGTGAAGGGAATTGAATTTCGTGGGGGGGGAGTTGGCCGCAGGTATGCCCAAGGTTGTTGGGCCGACTTTGGATGGTCAGAGTTGACTTACTAAAATTCATTTATGGCAACAAAATATTTTGTTTATTTATTTGTGTTATTAAGAAAATTATGTCCCGATCACAAATGGTTCCACTCTGCTACCTCATTCAGTTTTAAAATGACATTATCATGGTAATGTTTGGATGTTTAACTATGTGAATTAGCTGAATCGATTCTTGATTATTATTATTTTTTTCCGAGGATTTATGTCGGAATATTTTCATAAATGACTCTTAATCGTGCAGATCTAGCCAAGAGTCTTGAACGATTAATATTAAGATATGAGGTGAACATTCATTTTGATGTTATCTAATTTAATTGTTCATATTCAAATTCAGCTCCCAGTGAATAAATAACCCAATTATATATGAGGAGCTATATTAAACTTTAACTTATATCTAATACATTCCATAAAGGGAAATTAAAAGACAAATTTGTGAAGATGTGAGAAGCTAAGATGCAATTTTTTTTTTGGCAAACCGCCTTCTTTTCATATTTTCTTTCTATTATACCATAATTTTACTTTCTCTTCCATCATATTTAAAAAAAATCATAATTTCAAACCGGTAATTTTATTTTTTTTCAAATCACTATTTGAAATTGTTTTTTTATGTAAAATCGTTGTCTGCCACTGCGGTTTTGATATCTTCTAAACTACATGTAGTCAAAAAACTGTAATTTAAAACCGGTGATTTTATATAAAAATAAAATCACAGTTTGAAACCGGTGTTTTATAATGCAAAACTGTAATTTACAACTGTATTTTTCTTCAAATAGGATATAAGCAAAATTAAAATGAAGTATATGATAGAAATGAAATAAAAATATGGAAAGAAGACCGTTTGCAAAATAAATAAATAAAATCATAAGATGCTACTCCTCTAATACATGTCGTTTAAGGTTAATTTGAGTAGATTAAGATGAAGTTAATGTTAACGATTGAACAAATTTAATAAGTAAGTGGTTCATATTTTAAAAAAAATCATGTAAAAAGTAAAATTGGTAGATGATTACTGGTGAGGAATGAATTTTTTATTAATTATGATAATGAAGTGATTAATGGTTGATGTTTTAAGGTAGTTGTTGATATTAAATACGTATTGAAAATTGTTAATTGACAAGTAAAAGTAGACAAAAAAATTCGATTAAGTGACATGTAAAAGAATAGAGAAAAAATAAGTTCTAGACATTTTAGGAAGCTTTTAGCAAATGGAGTTTGGTAACAATTTGACAATCATCTAATCCACATCTTCATTATTTTTTTCATTCAGTTCCTTTTCAACCAAAACGGTTCTATTCATAGAGATAATTTCAAAAGCACTATGCATGATGTCACGTATATCTTGTATTCTAATCTCGTCCCCTACTTGAATTGGATTCGAAAATTATTTCAGAAAACCAAATACCATCAATCAGTATGATTCCAATTTACATATAAAAATATATAAAATTATTTGATTGCCATCAGACCAGCTAATTTAGTGAAGAAAACACCTCACGACTTTCCCACCTAATCTATGAATGCTTATATTTATGATATACATTTCTATCTATGGTTTGATCAAACTGATCGAAGAAAGTCTAAGATTAAATAAAAATATTATAAGGTTAAAACAAATCAATTATTGGGACTTGGGAGGGTTGTCAAATATGATGATCGAGAAACAGGAGTAGGAGTGACATCAAACATCAACATGGTCGACCACAACATTCATTGCAAATTTGTCTCCCTCTTGAAAATCATTATAATTCTTCTTATTCTAGTTATGGGTTCCGGTTAGAGCTCGTCATCAATGACATATCGCATCCTTAAACAAAGTCAATCAAATCATTCACGTCGTCATTATCTCATCAACTACAAATTTAATAATTAATGATTGTTCTTCTGTTTAATTTCTTGTTGGGATTATTTTATGTTTGATGTAAGTACGTATAAATTATTCCACAAAAGAGTTAAAAAAATGTCTCAACAGCTAATAATGAACTCAAATAAAACTTATTAGTTGAGATTATAGAGCATGGGCGACTGTTTAGCACATTAAAGATTGAAGTCTCACATTGTCCATTAAAAGTTCAAGAACATGTCTCATATATAATTAGGCTTCTCTACTATTTTTCTTGTCTGTCACTTTGCCAAAAAAGATTTTTTTCATTTTTATTTGTCATTTAATAATTTTCAATGCTCATTTAATATCAAAAATCATTCTAAAACGTTAAACATTACTCATTTTAGTATCATAATCAATAAAAGAATTTTTCTTCACAAGTAATAATATGAAATAATTTTTAAAAAGATCAACCACATACCCATTAAATTTGTTCAACTGCTACCATTAATATTTTCTTAATCTACTCAAATTAAGTTTAAAACTTAAATGACACATAATCTAGGACAAAGGGAGTAATTGTCAATTCATTTTGAGTGTGGATAAAACTAATCTTCATTATATCGTAGCGAATTTTATGTGTCATTTGATCGATAAACACTCCGACTACGCTATAAATGGAGATCGAGCCAAAGTATGATTAACGTGACTTGAAAGGATCAACTCGTGCACTATTTCACTAGTGAAGTCGGGAAATACAACAAGTATATATCCTGAGCCGTTTATAGTTGGAATGAATAGTCATGTACACAAGTGGTCATAAGGTTGAAGAGACGACAGAGATAAGTGGAGCTGATGATATTCCACGCTTTCCTCTTTTGTGCTGTTTTTCATCGATAAACAATCCTCCATTATTCCACAAGCTAGCAAGGTATCCACCCTAGCACAACTTGCCTTACAAAACTATATCTTCCTACTATATTTTCCCCCTTGTTTTTTTCCCTGCTCCGAAATTGAAGGCTTTGGGCTGGGCGAGAGGCTCCGCTAATAAGGACTAGTCGAGTATTTATTTCGCAACTTGTAGGATTTTTTTAAAACATAGAAATTTATAGGTGAACAAACCCATGAGAGACGACACCATATACAATGATCTTTCCTCTCTATCAGCTGCATGCGCGACGACAAAGATGTATTCAAGAAGATTGAACCGGCATTTAGTTATTCCAATGGAGACTTGCAACTTGCAAGGAGGCTTTCATTTCCCAACCAAACTTTGTTAATCATTGTTGTATTTTGTCCTCATTGCATGTGCAGATTCCACGGTTGCCTTGTCGTCTCATTTTGTCTAAACTTCAGGTCGGATATGAAGCTGTCCAAGATGAATACATAATTTCCCTACTACTAAAAAAAAAAAAGACACGCGTTAATGTTTTTCAGCCGTTGAAAAAGAAACCAATGTTGCCGTAATGAGGATATTTGAACCATAAGATCAAGTTTCTCAATGAATACTAAAATTATTAGAAATCACCCATCACTATTTTTATCACCAAGTATGGCTAAAATTAATGATAGTTTTGATAAAGTTGTTTTTGAAGTTCATTCCTTTGCCAAACATGTTCCTGTATACCCCAAAACCCTAGTTTCGTTAGGTAAATGGTCTGCAATTTTATTGATTACTGGTCCTCGTTGTTTAAGGAAAACCTACTATACTGTAAGTAGTAATATAGTACTACTATATAAGACTATAAGTGGAGGACACAGTCTTTTGTGTCTCATTGATATTGGTAATCTTCTCAAAGCTCTGATCTGATTGGTTGGTTTGAGCCAATGAGAAGAGTGATATCTCACGCTGAAATCTTCCCCACGCTCGAATCTCTCGCATGGTGCAGACTTCGAAAAAAAATTGTGTCCCCCATACAAAGCTTTAGGCCCCCAATCACAGCCTCACCCAGAGATTATTGATCCCATTCCTGAATTTTTTTAACATAAACGACTCCCTACATCATCATAGGGGTCAACATGCTAGACAAAAAATATATCAACGCTATGATTGGTCCAATGAAATGTATTGTCTTTTCATGCTCAATGGGTTCTATTGGCTTGATATGTTTACCACTTGTATCTTAAAATCTGGGACTTTACCAGAAGCACAATATTCTATGGTAGTGTGAACTATGAAGTTTGGACTCAACCACGAACACCAACACTTCTTGGCTTGCTACAGCACATTACCAAGTGGGCTTACAAGCAAAGAGCCTTCCCTCATGCACCAACAGTCAAACAAGTTTCTTCAAGAATGATAGTTATATCCGCCATTAGAATAGACAGGGAGAGAGCTTATGTAGGAAAAAAGAATGAAATGTTAGATCAGTATGCATCAAATAATCATATATTATATATCTGATGTGCAATTATTTAGAATAAATTATTAAGTTTTTTGAAAAATTATATGGATGTTATAAAGCTCTTGGCTTGTATGTTCAACAGAGAAATAACGATCATAAAAAGAAAGGATTTGAAAAGCGTACTGCTGCTATTTGACAATTAGTCATGGAATTCCGGGAATCATTATGATGAGTATCTTCAAATGAGTGAAATATAGCTATTTAGTGTTTAATTAAATTTTGTCAGTGTCTACTTCATTATGTTTGCAGAAGTACTAAGAATACCGAATGATGCTGATTTTCTACATCGACCTCAAATGTATTTAGATAAATATGGCTCCCTGAAATGTTAGGCAGTTTGAACTGTGTGTATTAGCAATGAATAAACTATTCAATGGCGTGAAGAGAATAATTCATTAGAGGAAATTATGGGGTTACCACAATTATGCTCGAAGCAATTGCTTCAACTAACCTGCGGATATGACATGTATTTAGGCGTCGTTGGGTCAAACGACGATATAAATGTGTTAAATCAAGCACTATTGTTTAACGATGTAATAAGAGATGCCACTCTTATACAGTTCATTTATAGAGAATATGTCAATTTACGCAAAAAAATATTATCTAACATGAAGCATATATCTGAGTAGAGCACTTTTTTTAAAAAAAATTCTCATCCGGAGAATTCAAAGAGGAAAAACTCAAAGTGAAACAAGAGTGGACAAAAAAATGACGAACATGCTTTTGGCATGCTGCAATTTTGTTGGACTACTATAAACCTGCACAATGCTGGTAAAAAAATATTTACGTGATATAATATAAATTTGCTCATTTAAAATAATATGATCATCAAAGATGAAAGGGATGACATAATAAAATTTGATATATGAAGAAGGGGAACCTCCTGTAAATCCTACTCAAGGATCTACTCCCTAATTTCATCATTATATTCAAAGACAAACTGAATTTTGTGATAGAAATGTTCATCACGAATTTTGAACAGTTTGGTGGAATATATTTGATAGAAATTTGGAGACCTTATTTTGAACTAAGCTATATTTATTACATTTTGTCTTTATTTGTATTTTTTATTTTATTTTAAGCTTCAAATGTAACTAGACTTAAAAGTTAAAATCAATAAATTATTATTATTTTTGATGGGTAATTATAATTATATTTCTTTTTATTATATAAATTTCAAGAAAAAAGTAATATAAATAAATGGTTGAAAAATAAAATATTTAGTAAATTTAAGAAATTTGTAATTAGTTCAATATATAAAATTAGAGAGAGTATAATATAACACATGAGTTCCATAAATATATAATTATGTGAAAGATTTGTTCAATGCCGATGATTGATTTATGAAATAGAAATTTATTAGAATGATGATGTGGCCTGACATAAACTTATTTTTTGATTTAAATAAAAATCTATAAAAGCAAATAAGAAAAAAACAAGAGCAACAATAAGAGAAAAAAAAAGCTGATGTGGTGATAGAAATAGTGTCGTAATAAATATTGTAAAAAATAACAAAATAAATTGGATGAGCAAAAACATAAAATATATGGGGTGAGAGAGGCTCGAACTCTCGACCTCAGGATAACTCAATAGCTATGAGACCTACGCGCTAGCCAACTGCGCCACCACCCCGCTGGTTTTTCATCTCACCTGTTTTATAAATATAAAAATGATAACGTTATATCAGACATGCAGCTGTCCTAAACACATTTCTTACAAAAGTAAATGTTTAATTCCACAAGCTTACAACGCAATTTAAGCGTTATAAATTGTGTTTGTAATTCACAAGAATCTATGATCGACCGAATAAAAGAAGGGAGTCGACAATGTAAATAGAAATTAAACGTTACTAGAACAAAATGTGTGACAAGTACACAAGGTTTTTAAGGTATAACAAAATGTATGTTATTATATATGTCATTTGTTCAAGTCTAGATTTAGGCGCTTCACGCCCTTGCCTGTAAGGATCTCTTCTCTGTTTGTTTAGGACTTGAATTGGAATCTGTTGTAAGTGTTTCAGTCTTTTCTAATATTAATAAAGTGATGATTAAATATATATATATATATATATATATATATATATATATATATATATATATATATAGCAATCTTCATCGAAATAGCCATTCGGTTGTTGCTTCAAAGTCCTCGAAGCTTCAACCCCTTCTCACCCCTGAGCTCCTGACTGACCTCGGCACACCATGTCCCAACAAGGGCTCATTCACCAAGCTCGTCCCTCATCAATGACCCTTTCATGTATTTTTAGCCATCCGCTCCCTTAGAAGATATGGGGCAAAAAAAATAAGGAAAAAACAGATACACTCCGTCAGGTTATATAAAATATGTACCCGAGCGGCTAAAATAACTTCATTTTGAATAGTGTTTAGGGTTTCAGAGTTTCTAATATTTTGGGGTTTCTAAGATTTTGGGGGGTTTTAGGATTTATTTTTTTAGTATTTTTAGGATATAAGGTTTTAGAATTGTAAAACTACGCCGTTTTGGATGTGTGCGGAAACAAAAAACCCTAAAAATATGAAAGGTTGAAATCAAAAAATCTTTAAAAACCTAAAACAATATAAAATTTCTAAAATTTAGAAATATTAAATCGCATAAAAATAATCTAAAATGACATCATTTGAGCCGCTAGAGTATGAAGTTTATATACCCTGACAGGGTATATCCGCTAAGCCCAAAAAATAATTATCATTATCTCATATTAGGTAAAAAAACCAAGGTATGGCTTTAGTAAACCAAGCTTTTATGCAACTTGTCTTATGTTGCATCATAGCTCAAGCATAAGCTTCAACCATATCTGTTGAACTTCGCTTGAAGTGAGTCCAAACATTCAACGATTGACCCTAATGAGGGTCAACCATAAGTGTCGTGTACGAAGTATTGGCTCAAGTAATATCTGATTCAATGAAAGATAAAGACTTAGCTCAAGATCTAAGGAAACATTCATCCTTCCTTGGTATGGTAGTAATTGGGGACGGATCTAAAAAAAATATTAAAAAGAATTCGATGAATAAAAATATAATGTGGATTAACATTACGAGGTGGATTATGCTTTTGGGTGTGGTGCTAAAGTTATATTGTAAAACAATTGTTTTGAAGGTTTGGGGACATTCCATTGCAATATGCGCAATAAAAGTGTACAATAGCAGTCAGGTGATAGTCTGTCATTCTTATAGTCTCCGGTCCAAATTCTATTGATGGTTGGGTATGTGAGTTTTTTTTTTTTTTTAAAAAAAAAAATAACGTACACAGCAGCAAACACCAAATTAGTTCGACATGTATACTCTGAGTTTGGGTCGAAGCTTGTTGAGCTTGAAAGCTCAAATTTTTATTTCATAGCCCCCAAATTGTCTGGACCAGTCCTATTAATTATATATAATTTTGAATTATATTATTAGCTTTGTCAATAATTTCCATTTAGCAAATTAATATCGGTTCAAAGTCGTTTACCACCTTAAATCGCACATTTTAGAATACTGACATATCAACCATAAGAAATTAAGTTAAGTGTTTTATAGTTTTTCCAGCAAATCCCTATAGATTGTAATCCTCTAAAGTTAATGAAATTATTTCATCATCTCGTATTAGTGCCTATACATATTACACATTTATTTCAATTTTAAAATTATTCTAGATTTGAATTATAAAATTGACATGAAAATAATTTATTATCTTGTGATTATAAATTCATTAGCATACCATTGAAACAAATTCATACATATCTGAGTTTGACTATGATTAATTTCCTATTTCTTATTTTAAAATTAATAAAAAATTATAAAAAAACTGCATTTAAGGGAGAATTAACCTAAATATCCTTCACATATATTTTATACCTCTTAAATTGATAAAGGTAAATCAATCATTATGAGAAAAAAATAAAATAAAATTATAAGGTTAATGTTGTCATCGCAAAATTACATAACTATCTCTATTCTTTTCACCATCATATTATTTATTTTATTTTTACTGTCTTGGAATAAATTATTTACCACCAACAAGGCGTTGGTCTAGTGATTTATGGTGTTGTCTAACAACCTCGTATGAGTTCAAATCTTGACAAAGTCATATGAATAAGGATATGTTAGAGATGTTCATAAGCCGTCTCACGACGTGTTTAACTCTATTCCTAATATGAAGGGATCGACAACTGGACAACTTTTCTACACTAAAAAGTAAGCTCTGCATAAAAAAATTAGAATCTAATTGATTAATAAATTCTATTAGTTTAACATTTTTTATTACACTGAAGTTTTAGCAATAATCGGCACATAAATAGGTCTTACATGGCACTGCTCCAAAGAACAACAGCAACCCACACAGGATTGAAAAACATCATTAAGTAAATATATATCGAGCACATTTACTAACATGTTATAGATTATATTAGTCTTGTGATAAGGTTTGGAGATTAAGAAGCAGTGTCTCCGGTGATATTTTCATACTTATTGATTATTATATATTTGGAAGGTCAAATAACAAAGTGGATGACTTATTGTCAAATTAGATTTCAATATAAGTTTAACGATATGTGGATCACATAAATCAAATAAATGGTTGTTCTAAATAACTAGTATGTAAGGAGAGACACTGATGATATTTCCTACGAGAAAAATAAAAAAAATTGTATTCGCTTTAGGAGCCAAGTGATGGTGCATTCGGCCACCTCCGGAGTAAGTTCTCGGATGCGAAGCCTAAATAAGCTCAACAAATGTGAGACATGAGGATTGACCTTCGAGTTATCAAGAGAGCATCAAAAGTCTTCATAACATGGCAACCTTATATTCGTCGTGATAATGGGTAAGGCCTTGATGACGTGCAATAAGTTGCCTGTCGAAACTACGTGTACGATGACTCCTTATCTTCTTGTGTATCAAATATAAATGATCAGATGAGTTCGTGGATTAAATTTTTCTTAATGAGATATGAGAATCAGAAAGAGACTCTTGTACAATAGTTGAAGAGTTCGTCTAGGCAGAACGGCGATACGGATCACATGGACTTAAAATATCTGGACTAAGTAAAATTAGGACATTACATATAACACAGTACATACTCTAGTACAATTCACTCAAAACACCACTTCAAATAATAACAGTAATAACCCACACATGGACGATGAGCACATATATATCAAACACAGTTTCGATCAGAGAAATTAGGACATTACATAAAATACCGACTACAACCTGTTAGAAAGCTCGGTTTAGTTTGTGTTAAATTTTAATTTTGCAGGGTCTCTTTGTACTACTTGTAATGTAAAAGGGTGTTTATGAATATTGACAGCTCATATCATAGTTATCAGAACCGAACCGGAGATCGAGCCGGCCAAGGTCCCGGTTCCCGATTTTCTGATTGAACCGGCGGTTCATACCAGTTCAACCATCGGTTTACTTACAATAATTACAATATAGTAAGTCTAAGGTGATAATTGTAAATAATAGAACATGTTTACTTAGACAGCTTGTTTAGTTAATGGTGTCGCCTAAAATATAGAGGGCTTGAGTTTGAGTCCGGGCACCTCCCTATTATTTAAAATAATTTTTAGATTTAATTTAACCTTAATTAAGCCATCAATTACACTAAACCGGTTCAACCAGACCGATCCGGTTCATCGATTTTGTAAAAAATCAGTCGATTTATCCGGTTTTTCCCGGTTCAATATGCAACCCGATATTAATTTCAAAGTAGACCGGTATTAGGTCCGGTTTATCAGTCGCTGGGTTGTATCTCAACAGAACAAGAATTGGGAATAAAGAGGGTTTTTTCACCGGAGAAAGTTCTTTGCTTCGTCGGCCAGATCTCCGATCGTTCTGTAGCGAGATTCGTCATCGCCGGCGGAGTAATTTCTTCACAACCCGCAGAGGTGAATCCATTCGGGGAGGAGAAAACACACACAACATACCATTATTAAGATTTGAACTTATGATCTTGGGGATGAAAGATCACCACCACCAGAATAAATGAATAAAGAAAAATTATTGAATTCATATTTTTAGGAATATCCTAAATGTTAGAGTTGTGTGTGAGCTTATCGATAACGAATTTGCACAAATACATGCTTTCAATTCGATTGCGCGATTCAAAATGTACACTAGAAATTGTTCAAATACAGCACTGTATTATACCTAAAATAATTTTTTGAAATTAGAAAATTCTACATAAAATAAAGGAAATGCTAGAGTTGTAGTGATGTAAGAGTAAAGGATCAGTAACTGTGCTATTTTATTAGAATTAGAGGCACTAAGGATCTAAGATTTTGAGGGGAAATTAAACAAATGTGTGTTTAGTTAAGAAAAATTGTGAGAAAAAAATAAATTGGAAATTCCGGAGGAAATTTTAATAAAGTTAATAGTATTTTGATATTTTTTATTAGTTATCTATCTCTCACTAAATAAAAAAATATATAAATTGAACATTTTATTTTCAGAACCTAATTCCAAATACCCTAACAAATTACTATGCACTCGATAGTTTTGAGTTTTTATTAACCATCCCTTAACGCAGTGGCGGTTTCAGAATTTTTTTTCAAATGAAAAAAAATTATATAATCAAAATTTTAGGTTGAATTCAGAGGGCAAAATTAAAAAACTAGTTCAAATTATGCATATAAATTTATATGATTTATAAATTCTGGACCATTGTGATTGTGAACCTAAATGGAAAAATCTATAAATTGGAAAAAA
>NQLW01000053.1:4673862-4684161 GCA_002312845.1 Kalanchoe fedtschenkoi | reverse complement strand
CGTGAATTGAAAAACAGAGAACCCCACACAAAAAGAACACAGAAAACAATTCCCATGAAAATAAAAAAGGAGGAACAAATTAAAATCCTATCACACTGCCGACCACATCACATAATCGAAACCGATGTTGAAAAGAACAACCCAGTGTTGATGAACCCCAGATGAAAAAAAAAATAGAAACAATATCAGATGCAGATGGGAACGAGTGAACCAGTACAAACGCAAGATTCAGATTCAGATTCAGATTTTGAGACATTGACATTGATTTCTATGGTCCGGGCTGAGAAGAAAAGAAAGATCATCAAAACTAGATCCTTACCAGGAGAAGATAAGTCTAAGGTAAACAAAATGTCAGATGCAGCAGGAAGGAAGCGCAAGGGGAAAGATATTGTTGTTGATGAATGTGCACCAGACTGGTTGGACCTAAGCCATGTTACACTGTATGCGGTGCACTGCAAATTCAAGACTAGATGTTCACCTCAAAGACTTCATCATGTGCTTGTTGATCTACATAAGATAAACAAAGAGGGTATAAAGTCACTGGGTTTTGGTAGTGTGCTTGATTTTGCTTTCCCTTTTAAAGGCTTCAATGAATCATCACATTCAGGTGCAACTGTAAGTGCACCAGCAGCGACATGTGCGTGGTATCATCAGTTGACGGCGAAAGCTGTTGTTCCTGTGTGTCACCTGAAAACATGGTCCTCATCATTATTTTCAGAAGATTGAGTTTCGTTCGGGTTCACATCATTCATGAATAGGCTATCATTGCTTCCATCACTACCTTGAAAATCACCTAATACATAACCACAATATAAGCTGGTGCACAAGCAATTAAAAATGATAGAGCCGGTGCACAAGCAATTTAAATGAGATGACGGTGCACCAGAGTAACCAATACAGATATTGCGCACAAAATTTAAAAAAATCAAATCTAAACAGATGCCTATAAATCTAATACACCGACAAGGCAAGTGTGCAGAAAGGGAATACAAAATTAAACGAGTCGGTGAAATGAATGCCAATACGTTGGTGCACTGACGAATAAAATATGCAAAATGAAACCTAATTAACCCAAGATGCCTTGTGCACCGGCATGTACATTGATACAGATGAAAAAAAATCATACAGGGACATTGTCGGTTCAAGAAAAACACTGGCAGTGGTATACAGAACATCTAAGCAGGCGGACACAACAATCTGATTATGCACCGGCATGTAAATTGTTATGAATTAAAGAAAAATCATACAGCGACATTGTCGGTTAAATAAAGAAAAACTGGCAGTGGTATACAGAACATATCAGCAGTGGTATACAGAACAAAAAACATAACAGACCCACTATCAACAAAAAAACATAACTGGAAAAATAAAAACCACTGGAAAAACGAAAGGAAAAACAATTTATGGTGCGTGAATGAAAAATTAGAAAATCCAAAACTAATGGGAACATAGAAACAAATCCCAAGAAAGTGAAAAAAGGCGAACAGAAGAACAAACCAAACATGTAGTCCAATTACAGAATGCAGTCCGAACAAAAGGTTAAAAAAAACAGCCACAAAATTAAAGAACAAACCTGTAGTCAATTCCTCCGAGGACGATCGAACAGACGACATGGGGGACGGCCGGAGGAGGAGCGCGTGTGATGTTGTGCGTCTGGGGATAATAGAACAAATAGGAAAGTAACTACAATCTTGAATGAGAGAGAATTGATTAAAGATATAATGATGCTACTAATTAGGAGATTGATATTTTATTAGATATTAAAATTAGAAACTAATGAGATAATAACAAATTGGAACATTAAATCAGAATCGTTGGATCTAAAAAGATCAACGGATTATAAAGGTTCACAGTTTACAAATCTAAACTGGTTTTCATTTGATCCACATTCTATATATAGATATATATATATATATATAGAGGTTGAATTAGTTGCGAACACTTATATTGTGAACAAATTGTGGATGAATTGTGATCAATCATTTCAAACATCAAACGACTGTGTTTTAATCACATCACATCATTATTTTTACTTCATTAATTTTTTATTTAATTATCTTTAGAAACGGATATCTTCTCATAAATTTCTCAACCAAATCACTCCATATCTTTTATTTTCTCACTTTTCACTCTCAATTTCCTTATTTAACTCATCTCTCACGTTATATATTGTGTTCTCTCACAAATTTTCGCTTCACCGATGGAGGAATAGTACTTGCACAGGACAAGTACATCACCAGCGAGGCGGCAAAGAGACACCAATCCTCCTTCCCCTTGTAATTTTTGCTTTTTATTTTTTGAGATTTAAGGTTTTTCTGTTATTGCAAAAGAAATTTTTTCTGAGATGACCCATCTGCATGTCTTCAGTGGTGTCATAAATTCACATAAGAGTAAAAGTAGGAGTGGCGGTGATTCATCGGATTCGCTACCGTCTCAATCATCATTTGCAGCAGCAACATCTGCTCCCAAGTAAGGTATTAATTTCTGTTAATTTCATTGTATTATTAAGCTTGATTTAATTTGAAACAAAAAATAAAAGTGGGTGTGGAAAACAATGATCTTTTGCTAGTTCATTATAAATCAAATTTTAATATTTTGAATTGATTTTCTCAGGAAGTAGCTAAGGCGATTAGAGAGCAATGATGATTGCATCATCCGTACACGTATTTTGGTTTCTTTTATTAGTGATTGAATATGGATTTGGATTTTTTTTGGCAGCAAACAAATATTTATTAAGGTAATGTTTTTATAGTTAACGTTTGTGATGGGTTTGCAGTGTATAAAATTGAGGGTGTAAAATTAGATGAATAATGAACATATGACAATGAACGAGGCAGTTAATAGCGACCATATGGCAGTGAACATGTTTTTGGGCCGGCAATGAATAGTGAATATGTGACAATGGCTCTGGACCGACAATATATAGTGAATATGTGACAGTGAATATGCTTCTGGACCAACAATACATAGTGAACATGTAACAATGAACAATATAAAAAAATAATATTGAACAATAATAAAAAAATTAATATTTTTAGCAAAAATGTGAAAAAATCTTTATTTTTAATGATCAAACTATTAAATATGATATAAAAATTAAAAATTAAAACACTCACACTATATTAAATATAGTACTAGATTATTAATAAAGCATAATAAATAAACTTAAAAAATAAAATAAAATGAGTGGTTTAGAATCATCCACAATTTGTTCACAACTTAAGTGTTCGCAATGGATCCCTCCCCTATATATATATTTACCATAGATAGAATTATTTTTGGTAAGATTAGGAGGCGGCTGCTCCCACTGCCCAGTAGATCTGCCTGTGCCTCAACGCCATGTATTAAATAATTAATTTTGAAATATTATTTATTTTTAATTAAACAAATGTCAAACATTTATTAATTATCCATTATTACTACCTTGGCAGCTACCTGTGGCTAGGGGTGAAAATTCGGTTAATAACCGACCGAATAGGAAATTCGGTTAACCGAACCGATTAACCGACCGAATAATTCATTAACCATTAACTGAACCGAATTTTCGGTTAACCGAAAATTCGGTTAATCGGTTAATTTTAACCGATTAACCATAAAATTGGTTAATTTCCTGCACAAATTGCTTGCGCATCTTGCGCCGCTCAGGGCCGTAGTCAGCGAAAGCTATGTCGCGGCCGCCGTAAGTGGCTATCAGCGCCCCGATGGATGGATCCCTGCTGGCGAAAATGGTGTCTTTGTCTCGTACGATTTCTTTGACAGCTGCTGGCGAGCTGTGAGCGCTTGCAGAATGTTGAAAAAACTGCAATGAACACGGCTGTGAGCGCTTGAAGAAGCTGCTTGTTGCTGCCGCCAGCGGCTGCAAAGCCATTCAAAAGCTGGAAGAAGCTCATTTCTTCTCCTGCAACGAAGATGAAGGTTGCACCAGTGGATGGGTTACATAACAGATCTTGTGAACCGCAGAAGCAACATAACGACGAGGCGCGACGCGGCCGGTCCTCTCTGCGGTTCTGCGCGACCTAGATCCGGCAAGGAACGCCGAGGACGAGCGCAACACCAGGCTCGCTGCGGAGGAAGGGAACTCGCTGAGGACGAGCGCAACACCAGGCTCGCTGCAGATCTGGAAAAAGCTTGTTCATTATCGGTTCGGTTAATCGGTTAACCGAATCCGAAAACATATTTAACCGTTAACCGAATCAAATTTTTCAGTTAACCGAATTCGGTTAACCGCGATTAATTTTAACGGTTAATTTCATTCGGTTAACGGTTAAAACCGAATAGTGAACACCTCTACCTGCGGCTAACATGTAGTATTATTTTGTTCGTTACATTTTTCTAACTACCCAATTAGTTGGGATATTTTGTAGTATTGTTTAAACGACAAATAGAACCTTCCAAAGTAGATAATAGCATTTTGGTAAACAATAAATCAAATTTTTGCGGTTGCACATTCATTTCTCTGGGTTCACATTACACCCGTATTTTTAATTTTCGCAATTCAATTCCGACCCAGATGACAACATCTCTTCATTTCTCCACCTCCAAAATTTCACATTTTGTACGTACAATGGCGTCGGACAATTTCGCAGATAAATCAATCGTTTTCAGAAAACTCAGAGCCAAATCCGAAAACAAGGTTCGGATCGCCCTTTCCCTTTACACATTTAATTCAATTTTCATTTTGTGGATCTCTGATTGGTCATTTGATTTTTTTCTGAGAAAAAAAAAATTGGCTTTGAATTGTTGTCAGATGTGCTTCGATTGCAATGCCAAAAACCCCACCTGGGCATCCGTCACCTATGGGATTTTCCTCTGCATTGATTGCTCAGCTGTTCATCGCAGCCTCGGCGTCCACATCAGTTTCGTCAGGTTATCTTTTTCTTTTTAATTTCAGAATTTATGTGAACATAAAAGTTTTTATTTATTAATTGCTACATCATCTGTTCCAGCTGCAGTTTCAGAATTTTTTTGGGATAAAATTATATAATTGAAATTTTGGATTAAATTCAATTGGTAAAATTAAAAATTTAAATGAAATTATGATATATATATATATATATATCTTTATTTACCATATTCAGGGGCGGATGCCGCCATTGTCCTCTCCCAGTGGATCCGCCTAAGTCTGTTCTCTTTTACCTGCTGAACACATATTTTAAAGAGTATGATATACAAAAATATTCTGTTTTACCTGATTTGAATTGCTTAAAATATAGATGTTAAAAAATAATTATATAAAAAGATATTTTTTTTGAATCTGGAGAACCGTACCCTTTCGGGGCCGGTGCTTAAATTTCGGTGAGAAGCTCCACACACGTTCGACTGTCAAAACTCCTAGATGTTTCACAGGATAAACGCCAATCATAATATTTTGCTACTTCAATGAATATTTTGCTACTTCATTATCATAATATTTATTAAAATATGCCACATAAAAATCATCATCCAAAAAATCAAAACAGCATAGGACTGGGTGAGTATTATCTGATCTCCCTACTACACTAACTTTTGAACTCAGCTCGGATTAAGAAAATTTTGATAGATTTAAAATGAATGCATCAAATAAGTCTGTGCCATTTTTTCTTTTGTATTTTCTTTCTTGAAGGTCTACAAATTTGGACTCATGGACTGCGGAGCAGCTTAAGATGATGATCCATGGTGGAAATCACCGTGGGCAGGTTTTCTTCAAGCAGCACGGATGGACTGATGGAGGTAAAATAGAGGCAAAGTTTACGTCAAGGGCTGCTGACTTGTACCGGCAGCTATTAGCGAAAGAGGTTGCGAAAAGCACAATTGAGGATCCAGGTTTCGCGTCTCCTCTTGGTTCTCCATCTTCGCCAAAAAATAGCCCTTTTCGTGACCTTAGAGTGATCGAGGTTTTCAAGGAGAGTTCTTTGGGAAGGACTGAGAGCGTAGACATACCGCCTTCGCCTAGAAGCCCTCGCCCCGTCGTTCCTACGTTTGCTAAGAAGCCTCTTGGTGCAAAGAAAGGCGCGAAAGGCGGGGGCTTAGGTGCTCGCAAGTTAACTACAAAGGTTTGAATTTTGCTTAATCTTTCTCTGTCTCATTTTACTTGTCACGTAAATTTACGTGCATTAAGTTTTTAATGCAAATTACTCAAAATATAGATGTTAAAAATTTATGACACAAAGATATTATCAAAGTAGAATTCGATTCGAACATGTTGATCTCACTATCTTAACAAACGAAAATCAGACGGAGGGAGTCTGTTAGAAGCTTCTTATGTTCATTTCACACTTTCTACGAAGCTGTTGTTATATTGGTGCAGCCGAGTGAAAACCTCTATGATCAAAAGCCAGAAGAACCTCCAGTGGTTGCGCCCTCCTCCGCCAAGTCCACTGATACCACGCCAAAAGCTGCAAGTCTCTCATCTCGATTTCAGTACATGGATAGTTTTCCATCTGATGATATCAGAGGCGTAAGGGCGACTGGCCATGTAGCGCCACCACCATCATCGAATTTCTTTTCAGATTTTGGGATGGAGGGGGGATTCGCTAGAAAATCAAGTTATAATTCTCCAAAAGTTCAAGTAAGTTTTATGCCGCTTGAATCTTAATTTACTTCCAACATTGGCAATGAAGAAAGCCAGGAAGAATCCATTCAGTCAACTTGAGAGACATTGTGAGCATATGGCTCATTCTTGCCGATTTGATCTTGTCAGATTGAGGAGACTGATGAGGCCAGGAAGAAATTCTCCAACGCAAAAGCCATTTCATCGTCTCAATTTTTTGGTGACCAGAACAAAGCCCGAGACTTGGATGCACAAGTTTCCTTGCAGAAGTTCTCGGTCAGTAATTGATCTTCCCAACTCAATGATCTATAAATTCAAGTAACAGTTCAAAAGCATAAGCCAGGGTATCTATTGAAATCTGAAATCATTGGGCGATTATTTGTCGACACACATTCTGCAGCTGTATCTTACGCGTTTGGTTATTTCCTTTGGTTCAAACTTCTTGCAGGGTTCAGCGGCCATTTCTAGTGCTGATCTATTTGGCAATCATGATTCAGACGATTATCTTGATCCAAGTGACTTCATTAACAAGATCTCTTTCCAGGTATATTCTTGCTTTTCCACTTCTGATCACTTGAGCTGCTTGCCATTTCAAATCTACTGATCCAACAAATGTAATCTGCCAGATAATGTTGTTCTATCAAAACCTACATGTGCAGGCTCAGCAGGATATGTATGCTCTGAAGAACATTGCAGGAGAGACTGGGAAAAAGCTCGGATCACTGGCGTCAACATTGTTAATGGATCTTCAGGACAGAGTACTCTAGCTATATTTGTCTGCTGCTGTTAGAAAAAAATAAAGAACTGTTATCAAGTTTCATCTAGGAGAAAGACAATGATGTCTTCCACAAGTATGTTTATTATTATTTTTTCACATAAATATAAATCAAAATAGAATCACAATTCGAACAAAGTCATCTTCTTTACTTGTCTGAACCACTATCTGGAAATCCGCAAATTCTTACATGCTCCGGGAGTACCTACTCCCTCCGACGACGTCGTTTTGTTAATGGAATAGTTGTATATTCTTCAGTAAACAATCTGAAGAATATACAGCTATTTCTGATGAATATCGATGAGTTTCTGATGAATATCGAGATATTTTTGAAGAATATGGAAGCAAAAATAATGAATAAAGACCACAAAATAATCTGATAAATATTGAAGCAATTCTCGTGAATAAATAAGCCATTTTGGTGAATATCGAGGCATTTCTGATGAATATGGAAGAAAAAATAATGAATATACATCATAAAATAATCTGATAAATATAGGAATAATTCTGGTGAATATATAAGCAATTCTAGTGAATATCCAATGAATTTTGATGAATATGGAAGCAAAAATAATGAATAAAGACCATAAAATAATTTGATAAATATAGGAATAATTCTGGTGAATATATAAGAAATTCTAATGAATATCCAATGAATTCGGATGAATATGGAAGCAAAAGTAATGAATAAAGATCATAAAATAATCTGATAAAAATAAGAGCAATTCTGGTGAATATCTAGACATTTCTGAAGAATATGGAAGCAAAAATAATGAATAAAAACCAAAAAATAATCTAATATATATATGAGCAATTCTGGTGAATATCGAGGCATTTATAATGAATATGGAAGCAACAATAATGAATATACACCATAAAATAATCTAATAAATATAAGAGCAATTCTGGTGAATATCGACGCATTTCTTAAGAATATAGAAGCAAAAAAAATGAACAAAGAACCAAAAAATAATCTGATAAATATAGGAGCAATTCTGATGAATATATAAGCAATTCTGATGAATATCGAGGCATTTCTGAAGAATATGGAAGCAAAAATAATGAATATACACCATAAAATAATTTGATAAATATAGGAGCAATTCTGATGAATATATAAGTAATTCTGGTGAATATCGAGGCATTTCTGAAGAATATGGAAGCAAAAATTATGAATATACACCATAAAATAATCTGATAAATATAGGAACAATTCTGGTGAATATATAAGCAATTCTGATGAATATCGAGGCATTTCTGAAGAATATGGAAGCAAAAATAATGAATAAAGATAAAAAAAAAATCTGATAAATATAGGAGCAATTCTGGTGAATATATAAGCAATTCTGATGAATATCGAAACATTTATGAAGAATATGGAAGCAAAAATAATGAATAAAGATCAAAAAATAATCTGATAAATATAGTAGCAATTCTGATGAATATCGAGGCATTTCTGTAGAAGATGGAAGCAAAAATAATGAATAAAGACCACAAAATAATCTGATAAATATAGGAGCAATTCTGGTAAATATATAACCAATTCTGGTGAATATGCAATAAATTCTGATGAAGAAAGAGGTTTAACACGTTTTTATTATAAAACACAAAAAAGACGTAGTTTTTTTAAAATACAAAATGAATGCATGAGGGGAATCAAATAAAACGACGCCGTTCTGAATAAATTTAAAATGACATCACTCGAGGGAGTAACTACTCTCAGAGCACGGAATAATGACTCTTAGAAATCAGGGTAGACTAAAATTTTTGTTGAATTTGGGGGGAGGGGGGGGGAATTAAAAATTGAAAAATTATTTGTTTTCTTATATATATAAAAAAATTTTATTTTTTTTCATAGACATAAGTATTTTAGGTTGGATTCGGGGGACGGCCGACCCCATTGACCCCAGTGGCTCCGCCCCTGTCCCAGGCATGTTCACCACCTGATTATATATAGGTACTACTAGTAGAAGTTCAAAGGTAATAGTGAGATATTTTTAGATGGACACAGTAGTGAGATGATCACGCATGTAGTTAGTTAGAAAATTAACTCTGTCTCATTTACAATTGGGTTGTATAACTTTCCTGATATTTTCAAAGTAAATGTGATTAATTTGAACTTGAGAAAGTATTTATATGTTCAAATGAAAGAAAACATAAATCTCAAATGAGAGACTTGTAATAGATATGAATGTTTTAAAATTAAGAATATATGTATATGGTATCGTGATTTACATAAGATTTTTTTTTTTTTTTTTTTTAAAGGGGATCGATAGTGGTTCCCCACTTCCCCCTTGGTGGCCAGGGGCCGCACACCCCCTCCACTTTGATAGTGTTACGCCCATACTCACTGCGGGCCAGCTCACGCGCACCTCCAGCGTATCTAAGCGTAAATGCGGTACCAACAGGGTTTGAACCCAGGACCCTGGGGTTGTTAGACAACACTCAAGACCATTAGGCCAAATATCAGGAATAAGGTTACAACCACCAAATCAAGGTGGTTTGGTATAAAATTGGGCGGTTTCGAGATAAAAGAGAGTGGTTTTGGCATTAAAAATATGAATGAATTTTTATTTTACACATGTCACTGGTGATTGACCGATCCAAATCAAAATTATGTAATTTTGATTTGACTGTATTTGATTTTGCTTTCCTGAATAAGAATCTAAATTGTACATACATCAAATTAAAAATATATAACTAACGGTGGAGATTTAATTTCTAAAAATATGCATGCATTGTAGCCTTGATCATTATAAAGCAAGAGCAGACACACATATTATCACGATAAATTTTCATTCTTTAAATTTTCTCAATGAGACCATATGTTCCGGTCTATTTAATCATATGTTATATTTGAAAATCGGTGCACAAAGAAATATTGTTCAGTTTTTCAGACTATGAAATGGACTGTAGTTGATAGTGATTCAACTATTGAAAAATCATGTCACTCAAGTAAAAAATATTTTTAAAAATAAAATTTCAAGAAAAATTA
>NQLW01000053.1:4650679-4667115 GCA_002312845.1 Kalanchoe fedtschenkoi | reverse complement strand
AGAAAAAATCAGTGTACCATATCCAAGGACGAATTCATAAAAAATGCGAAATGGGATTAGTTATCTAAAAATCATATTATATGAGTATAACTATATTGTATATGTTTAATTTGATATGAATCATTTTGATTTTTAAAATTATAACTATTTATGAACTTCATAATCTAAAACAATATATAAATATAATAAAAAAATTCAGTTGGTCATATGACCCCCACCAATTTATCATTAGATCCGCCACTGTATCCATCTTTTTAAAATGTGAGATGTAAATTGAATCTTTAGCTTATGTTTGGTAGTCAGTGTGAGATTATGGAGTATTATTTGTACCGCAATTAATTATCCCACCTAATTTGTGGGGATTAATAGTCCTGATTTTAAAGAGTAAAATTTATAATAGAAATTAAAATTATTTATCCTTACAGTGAACCAAACGTGTTACATCGTTATTAATGATCGTATCTCGTTGTTAATACACACTACCAAACGGGAGCTTAATGTTTAAGTGTGACCCTGATGCTAGACTTTGATGTGTGGATTATTTGATCAGACCATCTCTAAATTGGATCAGTAATTCACCCCATATGCACATTAGCTTAATTGTAATATTAACTATCATCTTGTTCAAGATGTGATGATAAAAAAATGAAGAGAATCAAAGCCACTTAATTGGATTGTGGAATAATTTCTAAGATGGTTGATGGTGGTGCGTCTAGCAATAATGCCGAATAGGACCAAGTTGAGGTAGTAAGTACTGCCTGCGTTTTGTGGGTAGGTCAAGTCAAGCAGGGTGTGCCGTGACCTTGTGGAACTCATCTCTCACATTCCAAATCTCATCATCTTTTTGACTTCTTCTCCACTCTGTGCCTGGTTCTACATTAAGCCCTCACTTTACACATTTGCATTCACTCTTTTTGCTCTTCCTTCTTAATGTTTGTGGGAAAAAAAATGTAATGACAGTTTAATTGAGATCGGTGACAGAGTGGTAAAAGGGATAGATTTAGTGATCCTGGTGTTTACGAGTTGGAATTTCTTAATGGTTTGATGTGTGCATTAAAAAAATTTAGATTTTGTATGAAACTTATCTTAGATCATTTAACTGCTCCTAGTTATTTATGCCAAAATTTTACTTGATTTTGGTTTGCCAAGATCGGATGATGAAGTGAGTATGCCAGTACTTCCCATGGAATGGGAGTTGTCACATGTTATAGAGAAGGCAAATTGACGACTCTCGAGAGGCTTTTTTTTGCAGATGAAGATTATGAATTGACAATTCTGCAACGACGATTCTGATCTCAAATCTTAGCGAGTAGACATTGTTCAGCGACTTTCATTTTCAAAGGCATTCACACCTGTAGCAATTAGAAAGCAATACTAACAGCTTAGTGAGTCGAAATTCTCTCAATTGGCAATGTAGAGCAGCATCAACAATATTAAAGTGAGAATCCGGAATGTTATTGCAGGAAAAATAAGAGATGTATATTGTATCTAATTATTAGTTTTCCATGTAATTGATTTAAAAAATTGTTGAGCACATCAAAACTATGAATAGTAAAAAGTCTGGAAAAAAAATACCCATATCAAACTCAAAATATATAAAAATGTTCGACTCAACACCAATTTTGAAAATTCCGTATTTTAGAGTTATTCATGAAACCTTATACTTCCCCACTTTTCTTCAAGTATATTATATTGCATTGTTAGTTTTCCAAGAAATTGATTTATAATTTTCTTGCACTACGTATATTTTAAATTATTTAGTCTGTATATTAAATATTGAATTTTTCTTTTTATTTTCAAGACATAACTTCAAGTATCATTAGATCCAATTGATCCATGTTTTCAATTATTATAACATAGACTTTATTGTTACTAGTCTTAACACACTTTTATATACAATTTATTTTATCATTTGGCACAAACCAAACCAATAGAGCTAGCATTATGGCATACACACATTCCAAATTTCCGGCATTTTTTCATTACTTTTTTGATCGAGTTCTTATTTATTAAATTTGATCCACAAATATTAATCTCTCCGTTAAATTGAATCTTGAACACACACTATATTTGGTCAGTGACAGTTCAAAGCGAGACATCGAACTCAGAATCTTACAGAGATGATGAACGATAAATTTTGTCACTTGACCTGTTGACCACCACCCCCAATTACTTTTGTATTAAAAAAATATGACATTGAAGATTGTATCAGTAATTCATTGGTTGATATTGAGCAATGGAAAATCCCACTGTGGTGAATCCCAATGGGGTGTTTAACCCCTCAATAATGGATCACACTGTCGCTCACTCCAACCCCACTAGCATACATGTCCTCATTTAATACTAACATCATTCTTAACTCTCAAGCAAACTAAGCAGCTCACTGATTAAACCTGGACTGATTAATTAGCACTAATCGGTAGTATTTATTCGGAGGTTGAAAATGAATGGAGTAAAACTCTGAAATTGATGATTGACAACAGTAGACCTTACGGGAGGCTCTACAAGTAGAAGAAGTCAGTCATGGATAACACACTTCTCGTCTCGTCGATGGCTTTCGCGGACAATCAATCGGTGTTTTGTAGTGTGACGAGCCCTGGTGTCGCTGTCCGGTGCGTGCTATGGCGCCACTAATTAATTATATATGACTCAAAATGAATCTGACTTTTTTACTATGTGGGTGTTTCATTTTCAGTATTATTAATTAATGTTCGACATATGATTTTATAATTATTGGTGTTCTTTCTATATAGAAACATCATTATTGATTCCAAACATCAAAATATAAAACAAACATACAGAACAATATTCTACGGAAACAAAATAATATTCATATTCGACAAGACCAATGTAATTTGAAAATGAAAGAAAAGAATAGAAGAAAAATGGAGTGCTGGTGAGGTGTCTAGGACCTCAACACAGCCTACCGCCTCGGTAACGTATCTCAGGTTCGGATTGAGGTTCGAGTGTGGAATACTTAACGCAGATAAGAACAAACCCTCGTTCATCTTCCTTCTCTTCTTCTACACTGCTCACCCTGTCTCCTTCTTCTCTCATCGCTTCTTCATCGCCTGTCTTTTCCCACCACCGCCTCACCAAGCTCTCTTCCGCCGCCACTCGCTTCAAGCTGGCGATAGAAAACCAGGACTCCTCTGTTCGCGAAATCAAGCCTAAGAGCCGCAGAATCATGGTGAGCAGCACGACTGTCGTCGTTTTCATTTCAGTTTCTGTTTTTGCTGTAAATGTTTTGTGGGGTGGTTCTGATTGGGTGATTGTTGCGCGGCAGGGCGCCGGAGGGCCTGAAGAGGATGAGAACAAGTGGCCGCAGTGGCTGAAGCCGCTGCTGAGAGAGAAGTTCTTCGGTCAATGCAAATACCATCTCGACTCGCACAAGAGCGAGTGCAACATGTACTGCTTGGACTGTATGAACGGAGCTCTCTGCTCTCTCTGTCTCGGATACCACAAGGAGCATCACGTCATTCAGGTACCAATCAAAACCACTAAAGCTTGTATTTTGACCACTTAGTTACCCAGTTTATCACATTTGATTGATTGGGTTTGGGTTGCAGATTCGGAGGTCTTCGTACCATGATGTGATTCGAGTGTCTGAGATTCAGAAGGTTCTGGACATAACCGGAGTTCAGACATACATTATCAACAGCGCTCGTGTGGTGTTTCTGAATGAGAGGCCCCAGCCCAGGCCTGGAAAAGGCGTGACCAATACCTGTGAAGTCTGCGAGCGGAGCCTTCTGGATTCGTTCAGATTCTGCTCTCTCGGCTGCAAGGTGTGTGATAAATCATTCCAAGGCTGGTTTTTTTTATTGTTCTGTTTCTGATCCAGATAATCAATCAGAATGTGACTTTTCCAGTGTTTCTAATCTCATTTTCTGTTTCAAAAATTCGGAATGGATTGATTTCTGAGAAACCCATGTTGTCTGAAGTTCCGATCTTGACACGGGCTCTGATGACTGAAAACTGTTGGCAGATTGTTGGGACTTCAAGGAGCTTCAATAAAGACAGGAAGAGGAATCAGATAGCAGCGTCTGATTCAGACGAGTCCTACTCGACCACCACAACCAACAACATTTCCGCTGGCCGCCTCCTGAAGAACCGAGTCACAGCCCCAGCTCAACTCGACAGCAACCTCCAAAGCTTCTCCCCCTCCACACCTCCCCCGACTGCAGCCATCAGCTTCCGAACAGCCAAGCGAAGGAAGGGCATTCCTCATCGCGCTCCGTTGGGCGGAGGCCTAATGATCGAATACTAAAGCCTCAGCTCCCGCCAACCCCCTCCGCCACACACACACACACCTACATCATACAATCATCTATAACGACTACTACTCTGCTTGTAGACCACTTTTAGCTACTGCCGCCTTTCAAACATTTGACTGCTTCACAATCAGCGCAGGCTGTCTCAGTTTTGGTGCATGTACATGAAGCCAAACTCAGGCACCAATGCGCCTAAAATCAGCAATATACGACAGGGTGACCGAGACGCAAGCGGCAAGACGAAGGTTGCCCAGAGACCTATAGCAATGCGCAGATGAAGGGCATCGCTGGCTGGCCGGCCGGCCGGCCCCCATATAGGCTATCCTAGTAATGTAAGCCTCTTAGCTTTCAAACATAGGATGTTTATAGAACAATGTCTGATGCAGATATGCTACTACTGCTATGTTCTTCCTCAATGCTCCTACATGTAAATACTATAGTTTGTATTTGGTTGACAGTACTGATATACATAAAATGCATCAATAAGTATAATAATGCAATCTATAAGAATGGATTTTCTGTTTTTTTTTTCCTCTTGTGCTAATGATTATAATATGTGATACGGTGGTGGCAGTCTCTACCTTATGGCCTCTAGTTCAAATCTCTTTCGTGGTGAGTGCTTGAATTTATTTTTAAAAAAAAAAACATAAATGTCTAAAACTAGAATTTATTACACAACAACAGGTCAGAAGATTTTCTAAGAACTAAACGTATTTGCTTACATGTCACCTTCTTATTGGCTCCTTACTTTATAATTGCTCTATATTTTTTAAATTAGTGGAAAGTTATTTTGGATCGTATTATTCTGTTTGCACATAAATATACTTATTCGTTCATTTTTATTTGTTATTTAAAAATTTCATTACATATTTAATTTAATAGTTTATCCTTAAAAATTAAATATTAGTTACACTATTATCATAATTTATAATAAAAATATTCTATTGTGTTAATAAGTCACTTCATACTACATTTTACCCAAATTCAAAAAAATACTACATATTAAACTTGTTCAACAATTCAAATCAATATATCATTAATTCATCCAATATGTCCTTAAATAATTATATTTCGAATGAGAAATTTTTGAATGACACACTGCACCACGTGAACTGTGACACCGTCAATGAGAACTCATCATACGGTATTTTGAAAAATCAATCATTCATAAATTAATTTAAATTTTATTAATATTTCAAATTTCAACACATCACATAATGATTAAGACAACTCGTTAGTGTGTCAACACTTCATTTTTCTCTTTCTGTATTTGTGAAACCATACAAATGAAATCGAATCTTTGTGTTTTGAATGGAAATTACTATTCTAGCCTTGTCTGGAATATCTTTAAACATTTGACTCGAAGATAAGTAAAATTGGGAGGAGCACAAATTGGGCACGGAACCATGAAAGGGGGGTAGGGCATCGTGTCCTTCTCCGAATCTAGTCACTGTTTTATTCTTAATTACGAATATGCCCCTCGGCAAAGGGACATGTCGACACGTGCGGGGAAAAGTTTGTTTACTGGTATTACCGGTGGCGGTCGTATTCGGGAGGGGGTGATTGGACGGTTTGTACGGAGGCGGAGATATCCACGTAGCCAAACGTGGATGAAATGGCGCTTGTGGATGAGGTGAGCTTGGGCGCGACACGTGTCGTTGTGGATCGCCAGCTCAAGTGGCGGCAGCCATCAGAATAATGGCCACTTGCGTGTCACGTGTCTGATCAGCATTGGTTTGCTTTTGTCGTTACATCAATTCGGAACTTGTTTTCGAGAAGATGGATTTATATGTGATCGAGTGATGACGATAAGGACGTTACATCAAAGATTTTAAGGTAGGAAAATTTTATTTCAATTTTAAGTCGAGTTTTTCTTTAGGTGTAAATTATTTTTATATTATTTCGCACGCCAAAAATGAATATTAAAAACATTTTCAAAAGTAAATAATCACTCAACTGCATTTGAAGATTTTATTTCATTCATAGGAATTGGATCCCATGCAAACATGCAATTTGTTGCACACTCAAAATGGTGTAGATTTTAGTATTATTAACCACTAACAAACTGCCAAGTGTAAAGTTTTTAAACTTTTTATATCTCATTTACGCATGACACTTTATAAGCTATTGATAATACTCAAAATCATAGTTATCAGAACCGAACCGGTGATCAAACCAATCAAGTTCCCGTTTTCCGATTAAACCGGTGGTTCATACCGGTTCAACAGCCTATTCAATTAAAAATAATAATTACAAAATATAAGGTATAAGATGTTAAATGTAAATAAAGAAGCAACTAACTTTGCTAGCATGATTGATTAAAGACGTCGCCTGGAACGTACAGGACTTGGGTTCGAACCTTGCCTCCATCCTTAATTAAATCTCTAATTATAATAAATTGGTTCAACCAGATCGGTCCGGTTCAGTGACATTTTAATATATCGGCCGGTTCATCTGGTTTTAACCGGTTCATAATGCAATCCGATAAGATTTACAAACCTGACCGTTGTCACGTCCGGTTTCAGGTCGAACCGGCCGGTCTGGTCCGGTTTTAATAACTATGCTCAAAACTACGTCATTTTACGTATGCAACAAATTATTTGGCTGCATGAGATCTATATCCTCATTCACAACAGTATTCATTTATACTTGGTTTCAGCCAATAGATTAATATTTTTATCTCATGATATTTGTTTTTTAAGTAATAATTAATTTGTCAGTTTTTGTTTATCAATGAATTAAGCTGAGATAATATCTATTTTAAATTAATTTCTATTTAGTGAATATAAAACTATTTGTAGTAAATATTGCTATTCAATATCAAGTAAAGTTTTTTCTATCAATTTTTCTATTCTTAAATAATCAATTAAAAAAAGACACATGAAGTATATTCAAGTAATTAAATATATAATAAATATTTTAACTAGGTCAATAATTATATCCAGATGGGACGACAAGAAGAGAATATGTGTTGACCAAGAGCAAGCTAATGCGTCTAGTCCTCTAGCCTCTAGAGCGATCGATGTACATATATTCGTTTTAATCAAGCATAGTGAAATTTCTCAACTGTAACGTAACTTCCACAAACGGTAAAAAGAAATTATTAAATGGAACTAATAGGTCATGAGTTTGGTTAGGGCCTGAAAATGATGATGAAAATGGATAATTTAGATTTTATAAAAAAAATCGCATTTGAATTTGAGAGTTGAAATTGTTAGACGAACATCCGTTCATATTTTAATTTTTTCTCAATATGCAATTATTCAGAAAAATAATCGAAGACTTCATAAATGTTAATTAATAAAAGGAAGACATTCTAAATGAGGCTTTGAATTATCTTCGTTTCACCGCTTACTTTCTAATTAAACCATCAAAATTGACAAATACTCCGCCCTAATGTACATGTCGTTTAAGTTTAAATTAAGTATATTAAGGTGAATTTAATGTTAGTAGTTGGACGAAACTAATATGTAAGGATTTAATGATATCATGTATGTTTCTAACATGGGAAAAAAATCTCATTTCTATTTCTCTTTTAGATAATGATGATTTTTTTATACGTTTGGAAATAATAAGTGTGTTATTCAATTTGTTAAAAATAGTATTGATCATTCAACTAGACATGACAATCTCTATATGCTATCACTTAATGAATCTCCGCTATTATTAAATGTATGTGATGATTTTTCAAGTATGCGTAAGCTTTATGTAAATAATAAGACTTCATCAAACTTATGCCATTGTCATTTAGATCACATTTCAAAGAAAAGAATATAATATTTCATTAGTGAAGATATACTTCAAACGCTTAACTTATCAGATTCTCATGCTTGCATTGACTGTATCAAAAGAAAATATGTTAACCAAATTAAGAGAGGGACCAAATGGAGTATGAATCTTTTACAACTATTCCACATTGATATTTGTGGATTTTTTCTAATGACATCAGTAGATGGACTAGACTCTTTTATCATATTTACTGATGATTTCTTCCGTTATGGATATATTTTTTCAATTCATGACCAACCTGGATCGCTTGATAAAATTTAAGATATTTAACACTGAAGTAGAAAATCCATAATTCTAAGATTAAGATCGTGCGATCATACCGAGATGAGAATATTACGGGAAACATGCTCTATATGGACAAATTCCTAATCCATTCGCTAAATATCTTCCAAAATTTGAATAGTAGCCCAAAACCTAATGTCTAGTGAGCCTCGACACAATGGAGTAGTTGGAAGGCGCAACCGCACACTTATGGGCATGGTACGATATGCTAAGCTGCTCCACTTTACCGGTAAATTCGTGGATGGAAGCATCAAAAACAGTTGCACACATATTCAATTGAGTTCTTTCTAAATCAATCTCTAAGACACCTTATGAATTATAGGTTGAGAAAAAATCAAGTTTAAGCTACTAACATATTTGGGGTATCCTGTTGAAGCAAAATTAGTTAATCCACATATTGGAAAATCAGACCATATGTCAAAAGGGTATCACTTTAAATGTCAAAACCGCACTACTAAATTTATGAAAACACGTCATGCGATACCCTTTGCGAATAATGTAGAAGTTTAGAAAGCAGAAAAATTAATCCTGAGGAGATTCAAGTTTATGTCCCATTACCAATAATCTAAGAGACAACTATTCTCACACCTTAAATAGTTACACCTTTAATTCTGAATCCTGTAGATGACTCCCGGCTGAGGGCTCGGAATAGAGGCGGTACCAAGGGGTGGACAGCGGGGACAGCTGTCCACCCAAATTCCGACCAAACGTTCATATTTTAGTGTAAAAATAATATATTTTTAATTTTTGTACCCCAATTAAGTCTAAAAATATGATATTTTTTTATTTTTGTACCCCCAGTCAGCTTAAAAAAAATTTATACACTCAATTAAACTTAAAAATATTATATTTTTTATTTTTATACCTTATTCAATTTTTTTAAAAAAAATTTGTAACCCCAAATTAAAATTTCTAGTTCCGCCACTGGCTCGGAAACTATTCATACAGACAAACCAGTCTCCTGTGATTGTTTATGAGCCTCGTGTGGTTACTAATGAACCTTTATGAAGATCACAGTGAGAACGAAGGTCTGCCATGTCTAATGATTATGTTGTGTAAGTAAATGAAGATCTACATGACATAGGAAAAGTAAATGATCCCATTTTATTTAAGAGTGTCATAATTTTTAAAGGTTCATCAAATTGGCTTTATGTCACGCAAAGATTAAATAAAGTCTATGAGCATTATTTAATGTTTGGGGGATCAAGTAGAAAATTCTGACGGAGTCAAAATAGTAAGTTGTAAGTGGATATACAAAACTAAGCATGACTATACGGGAGACATTGAAATATCAAGGCAAGGCTTGTGCGAAACACTTTACATAAAGAGAATAGATTGATTATGTTGATACTTCTTTTCCGTTTCAAAGAAAGATTCACTAAGAGTAGTTATGATAACAGTGGCTCATTATGATTTAAAGTTGCACTAAATGGATGTTAAAATTATATTCTTTAATAATAACTTGTGTGAAAATGTATACATGGCTCAATTGGAAGGTTTTGTCATTAAGATGAACATATGAGATGTCGGTTTAGTAATTAATTTATATACTAAAACAAGTGTCCTTGTAGTGGTATCTTTAGTTTGATGAAACAATAAGAAAAATTGACCTTATTAAAAAAAAGTAGACAATTGTATACATGTCAAGTTTAGAGGGGACATACTCGTAGTGTTAGTACTTTATTTCAATGTTATCATATTAACTAGTAGTAATAAAAACATGTTGCATGAGACAAATATTTTTTTATCCTTTAATTTTGTTATGAAGGATCTCGGCGATGTCAGTTAGGTTCTGAGCGTTGAAATTTTGTTATGAAGTAAGAGATACAATATGCATAATTGTTATGTCACGCCCGCTCATATAGTCAAAGAGGATAAGTTTTGATTATATCAATGTCCACATAATCAATTAGAAGGTGATCAGATGAAGACGATTCCTTACACTTTATCTGTGAGAAGTATTACTTATGTTCAAGTTTGTGCGTTTGTTAACGGGATGGCTGACAGATTTCAGTCAAATCCGGAACTCGATCACTAGAAAACTCTTAAGAAAATCTGGCCTTATTTCTAGGGCACTAACCATTACATGCTCACATTTAAGAGGACTCATAACCTTGATGTGACAGGTTAACCAGATGCTGATCTTGCAGGATATGTTGATACTAAAAATTCGACATCAGGATACATTTTCACGAGTAGGAGTAATTTCAAAGTTCAAAATCAAATATAACATTATCATTAATGATGCAAGCTAGGTTTGTGATATATTTTGAAGCCACATGACAGGTTGTATGACTTGATAATTTTATCCTAGACTTTAAGGTGATCGACAACATTTCCGGCATACTTAAATTATATTGTGATAATGAGGTCACAATAATCTTTTCAAATAACAACAAGTCAAGTGATGCTTCCAAACACATTTACATTAAGTATGATATTGTGAAAAATAGAATTCAAAATCAGACTATTATGGTTCATCGTATGAACACCGAGTTAATGTTAGCGGATCCATTTACCAAAAGCTTACCATCTAGTCTCTTTAAGGAGTATGTTTCTGGCATGAGTTATCGATAGCTAAGATTTGATTCTAGTAAAGATGACCATATCTGTGAACCAACTTCCATAAGATTTAACAATTATCCTATGAGATAGAATGGATTAGCAGATGTTTTAGTAACATCATATTAGCTATTATGCACATTATGGTGTAACGCCTTTCAATTAATTGGGAGAATGTTGGTCAAATTGAAGAGCCCAATAACATTAAGTTCACAATTTGCGAAGATAATTAGATCCAAAATACGTTATTGTGTCTCACAACTTAGCAACAATATCGATCATTAGAGGCGTCGCTGCAAGCGATCGTAAGATCGTCACCATCAGAAAGGCATTGTCAAATTTGATCGTGCTCATCTGCTCCAACCTGAAGAAATAATTCAGATAATGACACGTTCCTCCAATATTGATGATATTTTAATTCCGATGATGTTAGGCTAAACAAAAACACTCTTATCTACATCTTCCACATGCCCGCGAGCATGTGTTATTGCTAACTCTAACCCTTCTTTTTCCCATCATTAATTTTGGTGCTAAACCTCATCACCTACACACATCTTTACTTTAAAATTATTTTAAACCATTTATGTACAACTTTATTCTTCGTAGTTCGAGTCCACTCTTTTGGTTCGTAATTTGTTACTTTAATCGCCTCCCACCATAGCAATCATTAATTGTGGAATCGAATAAATCTCCTTTTTAATTCTTATTTATTATTTTTGATTCCCAAGATTAATTACATTTTGAATGAAATCATAGTAGGCTGCACTTTCCACGGCTGATCGGTTCTGTAACGTAAAATACCGCTTCTCACGTACAAATCTCAATCTTTTCATTAAAAAAAAAACAAAAAACAACAAATCAATTTATGTGACATTATCAAAGTTTGCCTTGTTTGTTAAGTAATCAAAGGATTAAGGGGCACCCACCACGGTTCATATTGCTTTGGTTTTCAAGTTGAATTAACGTTAATTAATAATTTAATTGCATTGAATTCAATAAATAAACTGAGTCAATGTGGAATAAACTGAATTAAGGTGAATACAAAATTTTCACTCAAATTTATAGAAAAAAAATAAAATTGAACTAATCTAAATGGAAGTGAATTAAATTAAAATGAACTAATATAAACCGAACTCATTCAATTTCAAATGAAAAATACCCTCAACCAAACTATGCATAAGCCATGATGCTACTTTTCATTTGTTTCTAGTGCTAATTATTGACATTATCTCATTTCACTTTCTCCAAAGAAACAAATTAAAAATACCTATTTTTTGTGTGTTAGATATAAAAAATAATAAAAAGTGATGTGAAAAGCAAAGCCGGCGGACCATCACCATTTGATGCCCACACCCACATCCCAACACAACACCCTGATCAAACCCATCCTCAGTCGCATTCTTGTTGGCCCACTCCTCAATGTTTTCTCTTCTCGATCGATGCTGATTGGTTGGACTTTTCCACTAAATTCATTAATTAATCCTCCAAGTCACCCTCATCTTTTTTCTCATCTTTATTTTTAACTCCTTTGGTTGAATACTCTTGCCGTGTGATCTTGTCCAACCTGACGCCTAATTAAGTTAATCAAGAAATTAGTGACTGTGATTACCGTCCATGTTGAAAATATCAGTAGAAAATAATGGGAAGACATAAAAAAAAGCTCCATATACATCCTCATGTCATGCAGCTCCATTGCTACAAACCAAGTTCTCTACGTGTCTGCCTTCGCGTCCGATCAGAGGGTACGTAGCTGCCCATCAGCCATTTGATAGCCACAAAGCGACAAATCTCCATAAGATCAGAAAACGGCCGACGAAGGGTTGAGATCGATTGATTTAAGTGCACATGAAATTAATTAGGGTTTAATGAGTGTATTATTGCGGCATTGATGTGGAAGTGAGTTAGGGTAGTACGCAACTGGGGCATTTATTTATGTACGAGAGATGAATTATTTGGTGTGTTTTCGGATGTAACATGTTTATTAGGTTGTTGTAATATTTTAAGAGATTTCGGATAGGAAGCAATGAAACCCTAGTGGTGGATGACATCGTCAACTTGGGTGGAGGCGGGACCTTGTGCTTAACAGCATTATTAATGGTGTTCTTATCTAAACCTACGTAACCAGTTTTATTAATTAAGTAGTGGAAGCATGGGCCATTCTTCTACTCCCGAAGATATTTTTCCAAGTCCATCAACTAGCTAGTGGAATGGGAGATAGACAGCTGGAAACTAGTGCTTGGGCTGCCTCAATCACCTACTGAAATGGTGATTATTTTTAGTTCAAAATCAAAGGTTAATTTTTTTTGCTAATCAAATGTTAATTTTGAGTTCCATATATTAGTGAGAGATATGCACTTCAAATACCAACAAGTTATTTAAGTGTGGCTCTCCATTATCAAAGTAGAAGGATGAAGTAATTAATTTTTTATTTTTATGGTTATATGACAGTATTAAATGTGTACTAAATAAAAATAAATAAATAAATATTAGTTAAATGATAAGTAAAACATGATAAAGAATTATGTTGCTCCTTCTGTCCTCTTTACAATTGTCACTTGACCAAATTTATTTGTCTTCTTTTTTACTTGTCACTCAACAATTCCAACACACATTTATTTCTCATAACTTTCTTAATAGTCAAACATTAATTATAATTTTATATTTTCAAAAACAATTCAAATCACCTCAACAATCCTCATCTATTTTTCTTCTTTTTCTTTTCAACTATCTTCCAAAATTATCCCATTCTTTCCTCCTTAAATTTCTCCCTTAATTCACAAACTTTTGCCATGTAATATACTGGACAGAGGGAGTATATAGTTTGATGAATCGAATTTGAGCATGAAACCTCCTCACTTCTTATAATTACTGGGAGTTGATTGAGATTTACTGCATCTAAATTATAGTAATTTTTCAGGGAATAGTTGAAGCTAGACGACATTATAGAAACTCTTATCTCCATTTTCAAATATCTTATGTGTAAGAATAATAAACTGATAATTTGAATTATATGTTGAATTATCACTAGTTTAATTGAATTATTTTCAGGAGATCTTGAATTCGATTCTTGCTGGGAGCATACGAGGTGGATTTTACTGGAGGAGCGAGGAAGCTGGCCTGTAAACAGAGTGTCCGTCATTTTATACCATGGAAAGAGTGTGCGCCTCATCCATGTAATTCGATCATCCAAAATCAATTAACATCTTCATTACGGTCCTCCTTTTATCTTGATAGTGTAAATCCGTACAGAGTATATTTTGCACTAGTAATGAATTGGTGCATGCACTGATGATGAATAAAGGCTTCATGTGGACTTTAGGATGCCCTTTGACTTGTATATATTGATCAGGGTCATCGCCACTCATCATTCCCACGTGAGGATTGTTAATGTCGTCCAATGATATCGGCTGGTCGTTAGTTGGAGTCCTGTGCTTGGTGCATTTGATGTCCTGTCTCACGCACTCGTAGTCCCCAAATCTGGGGCCGATCCGAAGTCAACTGGTTCAGTTTTTAAGCTTTTATTTACCCAAAGGAACCTTTAGGACATCCCAGCCATTGTTAGGTCGTCGTCCTCCCAACTTGTGTCGACACACATCCTTAAACGAAAACATGCTCAAAACATTCCCAATGAGTAACACTAGCCAGACTAGTGTCTTGGTAAGCAAGCAATTGTAATGCTTACACAGTGTCTCATTGGGTTTGCTTTACCTCCAAGGCTTCTTCATGCGGCCAAAACCTAAGTTCTTGATCGCGCCACTCATGTCTACTTCGGTTTGTTGTTTGAGCTTTTTAGGCCCGATTCTCTTTAATGGGCTGGGCCGCACAGGCGTTGCCAACTAGTGCCCCGTTTTTGTGATAGAATTGACACTTAGTCCCATCGTCCTTTTGTATATATAGTTTAAGATTAATTTACGTAGATTAAAATTAAGTTAATGATAATAGTTGAAACAAATTTAGTGAATGAGTGATTGGTGTTTTTTTTTTAAATTCATGCAAAAAGTAAAATTAGTAGAACATTACTGGCGATGAATGCTTATTTTATTGATTATGATAAAGAAACAGTGATTAATGTTTGACGTTTTAAGATGATTGTTATATTAAATACGCATTGAAAATTGTTAAGTGATAAGTAAAAATGAACAAAAAATTTGGTTAACTGACATTTAAAAGAGGACACAGAGAGTAATTTATTTCGTGGAGAACTTTGAGAAATAAGAATATAATTTTTCAATATGATCTATTTGTGACCAATGTTATTGTACAACTTTGTTTATCTGTCATTCATATATGAAGCTTGAACGCAAGTCATACGTACAATTTTTGGTGCAATGGACGAATCATTGGCATCTTTCTCCATATTTTGTGATACCCGATCATAGATTTTGTAATCCACATTTACAACAGACATGTTACTATATCAATTAGGAAAGATTATTGTCTCTCAATTAGGAAACAATGTGCATTGCACTTATGTTTCATTAAAGTTTCATGCGCTCGTGCGGCCAATAATGACTAAAGCTCCTTTATTTCTTTATGAATTTGACACATATCCTGCGTTTGCCAAGTCACTAAGTGCGGTGGCTTTGCGTTTGACAAAATATAGTGTTCTGTCTTTTTTTTGAAATTGTGAATCTTTTACTATAAAATTGTTTTTTAGACGTTTTTGGATTAAGACTTAAAATAAGCCTGAAACAGAAAAACTAGCTAAATTCATTATATCACACTCAAAAACGGTCAAGAATAGGGGTGTTCAAAATCCGGTTCGGACCAGAAAATGACCTGAAACCGGACTGGAATGGACCAAATCGGACCGGTCTTCGGTCCATCCATTTTTAGGATTCCGGTTTTCGGTCCGGTCCGGTCCAAACTCGGATAATTCCAGTGCGTACCGGAATGGACCGGTTTGGTAATTTTTTTAATAAATTTTTTATTTTTATTAAAATACTTATATATATATCTTATTTAATATATAAATAAAATTATTTTTAATTCACATTTCTATTAAAATTTAATTAATTTTTTACGATTCCGGTCCGGTCCGGTCCAGACCGATTCAAATCCGGTTCGGTCTTCGGTCCTTACCTTTTATCGATTCCGGTTCCAGTCCAAACCGGTTCCGATCCGGTCCGGTCCGGTTTTGGACCGGTGAACACCCCTAGTCAAGAATCATGTGAATTAAGTATATAATAGAATTAATGATTTGGTCTCTTCAATAAGATAGAGCCGGATTATTTAATCTAAACTCTATATTATTGTTCATTAATGTATATGCCTTTTTCTATTATTTATATTTCATCTTTGTATATTGGAGTTGCACGAGAGATTGACTGTAACGAATCCGTCGGAAATGACTAGACTTGGAGGGGTGTTGCCCTAGAAAAAAAATCATCATCCCTGGCTCAAAATCTGATGCATTCTTATGCAGAAACCGCGAATATGGTCCTCTAACGCCCATATCACTGGGCTTCTTGTGGATGAGCCCGTCTAACACAGCTTGATCTTGAAACAACAGGAATGGTATTGTTGAGATTT
>NQLW01000053.1:4593909-4645630 GCA_002312845.1 Kalanchoe fedtschenkoi | reverse complement strand
AAATAAATTTAGACCATAAAATAATCTGATAAATATAGGAAAAATTCTGGTTAATATATAAGCAATTCTGGTGAATATCCAATGAATTCTAATGAATATGGAAGCAAAAAAAAATAAATTTAGGCCATAAAATAATCTGATAAATATAGGAAAAATTCTGTGAATATATAAGCAATTCTGGTGAATATCCAATGAATTCTGATGAATATGAAAGCAAAATAAATAAATTTAGACCATAAAATAATCTGATAAATATAGGAGCAATTCTGGTGAATATATAAGCAATTCTGGTGAATATCCAATGAATTATGATGAATATGGAAGCAAAAATAATATATAAAGACCATAAAATAATCTGATAAATAAAAGAGCTATTCTGATGAATATATAAGCAATTCTGGTGAATATCTTGAAGTTCTGGTGAATATCCAATAAATTCTGGTGAATTGTATGCAAAGTATTGAAACGACGCAGTTTTGTACGAATAAAACACAAAACGACGTTGTTTTAAAATAAATCAAAACGACGTCGCACGAGGGAGTAGGTACTCCCGGAGTACACAACTATTTGCTACCTTTTCCAACTAAGACCAATCTGCCCTTTTTCAGCTAATTAAAAATATAGTACAAAAGAATTTGCTGACGTCATCACCGGATTCATCCGACGGCCCACGTTTCACTCCTCCACCTTCCCGCCACTCATCCCGCACTCCACCATCAACTTGTTCAGCTTCTTGTAGCTGATCCGCTGCTCTATCATCTTCCTATCGTGGTCGTACCTGCACGCGATCATTCTCATTGAATCTCAGCCGTCGGGCTCAAATACTCAGTGTGAAAAACAACGGACGAGATTGAAAACTGACCTCGGAGATGGAGCGCCAGGTGTCAGCATTTTAGCCAGCTCGATCGCCTGCTCCGCTGTGCAGATGGCTTTGTTGAAGCACAAATACCGACCGTAGGATGAGATGTCTTCGAAAACGCAGATGTGAGCGTTGACCAGGAAATCGAGGTCAACCGTCACCAGCACCCCACCGTCGTACATCTCCGCCGCTCCTTTCAGATACGGATGGTTGTTTGTCAGATCGTCGGTCAGGATCAGTCCGGCGTTCACCGATACCATACTGACGTCGCGGTCCATCGCCAGCGCCCACGCCGTCTTCTCCGCCAGCGTCTTCGACAGCGCGTGCCACAGCTGCACGTCGCCGAAATTTATTGAGATTCAGATGTCGAAATTAGGGTTTTGAATTGGAGATCGAATTTTTGTGTACCTTGAAGTTGCGGCAGAGGCTGATGTCGCTCCAGTTGCGCTCGTCGAAATCCGGCGAGTTAGGGTTGCGGTCGTTGCGCCAGACCACGGCGGTGGCGGACGAGGTGAAGACGACTTTGTCGATGGTGTCGATCTGAGCGCAGGCTTCTAGGACGTTGTGCGCGGCGCGAACCTCGACGTCCGCCATGAATTCCTGAAAACGGAGAGAGCTTCAGATTAGCTGGCACATCCGTGAAGGCGACTTAGATGGAATTTTGAGATCGGAAAAATTTGGGGCGTACGTCGTAGGAGGGCTGATATTTGGGGGGCTCGAATGTGTAGAACAATCCAGAACAGCCTCGTAAAGCGTCTGTGATGCTCTGGTAATCGAAGAGGTCGCAGTGGAACGTTTTCAGCTTCTCGTTCCCTGGGAATGCTGCTTTCAGCTGTTGCACATCGCCTTAATCACCCAAATCAACAAAAATCAGCTCCAGCCACAAAATCGATAAACAAAATGAAAAAAATGATGAGTCATTTGGCTAACCAAGATTTTGAACAGCAGCGTGAACGGAGTATCCAAGCTTGAGAAGCCGCTGGACGAGAGCTGAACCTAAACTGCCACTTGCGTCCATGACACAGACAGTAGCTTGTTCAGGCTGGAAGAAGGAAGGCGCCATTGATGGAAACCAAGGTTAGCTTGTATCTACCTGAGCAGAGAAGTTGGCTTATTCAAACTAAAGCGAAAGGAGTTGTTGGCTTGTAAGTTGGTGTTGTGATTTTTGGTTATAAAGGAGTACTAAGTGCTTGCATTCAAAGAGTATGGTGAGGTAGGCAGTTAGGAAGTGGTTGGTGTTGCAAGCTGGAGGTCAGAGAAGCAGAAGAAGAAGCTGGAGGTCAGATAGGCAGAAGAAAGAAACGCTTAGATAAGTTTGTGAAGGTTTTCAATTGAAGAAAAAGATGATAGAACATGAGTTTGGTAGGAACGTGGGGGGTTGCAAATTTTAACAACACACAGGCAAGCATTCTTTGTACTCTGCTGCCCACCAGTATTACCTACTTCCTTTCATTACAACCACCGAATTTAATGCCAATACGGTGTTTAACTTCTGTTGCCAACCTGTCTATGGAAGGTTCTAAGAGGTAGTAGTACTGCATTCTTCTTGCTAACTACGTACTCTCTCTATCCTCTTTTACATATCACTTAATCGAATTTTTTTGTCCATTTTTACCTGTCACTTAACAATTTTCAATGCGTATTTAATATCAAAAACTACCTTAAAACGTCAAACATTAATCATTTTTTTATCATAATCAATAACAAAATCATTCATCACCAGTAATAATCTATCAATTTTACTTTTTGCACGAATTTTTTTAAAAAAACACCAACCACTCTCTCATTAAATTTGTTCAACCGCTAGCATTTACTTCATCTTAATCTACTCAAATCTACTTTAAACGACATGTATTAGAGGACGGAGGGAGTATAGTTTACTTGTATTGACTTTTTTGTACTTTTTGTGTTGATTTGTGAAAGTCAATAGAGTTAGACATGGGTGGGCAATTTAGTTGTGGCATGATTTTTCTGGTAATAAGCTAAATATTTTGTGTTCTCATTGGGATCAGTATTTACGGACAGGCTCGGTTTTGAGATGGTTAATTAATTGTACTTTGAAAATTAGTTCACGAGAGTGTTGTATGGTTTGAAATTTGGTGCATGGCTAATTAGTTAATGTGGCAGTTGTTAGATGAAAGCCGTGACAGTTCTCTTTTTTAAATTTTGAGTTGCATAAATGAATCATGAATCAGCAGTAAAATATCTGGACGTGTTGTCAGCTATATTGTTTAAAGCACGAGTGATTTGGTTCGCTTACACGTACAGAAACTGAAAAGATCTTACTTTTCTTTCGTTCATGTTGTCATTCATTTATATTATCAACAGTCCCTTTTGGTATCACGAGTGACTTGGGAGTCCTTATCAATTTTGTTGCTGCTTCCTTGGCGTTGCTAGTTTTAGTTTTACTGTTTTTACTGATCCCTGTCCTATTGTGATATAAGCTGGGAACTAGTTTGGTTTATGGCCCAGCGCACCAGACAATGGATCGGGAAGATGATGTGGTCTGGAAAATTCCTATTAACCAAGTCTAACTTTGAAGGATGGCTAAATTACTTGAGATTTATGCTCTTCAACAAATTATCTGAATGATATAGTCAGTAGTTCTTTTTCCCCTTTTTCAAATTAGTGAAATATCATGTATTTGTATCCCGTATGAATTTTAAACCGGGCTAGTAGACAAGATCTCTCTTTAGTCATGGTTTTGAAGGAGGCTTTCTGCATTGCTGGTAAAAGCAGCAATGATGCTTTCAAGGGTTGACTTTTCTTGAGCTTAGGCTTCAGTGATTCATCCTTGATGTTTTCCATGGTAGCGTTCATGTCTGAACTATCTTTCTCACTTAATAATGGGTTATCTTTATCTGTTGTTAGAAGTGAAGTTCCCATACTGTCAAAACAGTATCTTTCTCATTTGTATTATTTCACTTTTCAACATGTATTTCCAACTCAGTTACATGTCCCCTTTCATTTGTGCAATTACAGCCTTGATAGTGAGTAGTGACTTCTGATTTGATCTCTAATATGTTGATATTTGATCTTCGTTTTCATTTTATTCCATAAACAATGGATTAGTTTTGCCAGATGGAAGGGCTTGCATCAGGCTGTTTTCTTCTGCTGTTTGTAAATGGTGACTGCTGTAATGTTTGTGTGTCTAGACATCTCAATGAAATAAATTCCGGCTCAAAGTTCTTTTAATAATTAAGGGTAAGAATTTCCAGAATTGCTACTCATTGAGGTATATGCTTGGCAGTAAAAGAGTTTAGGAGGAGAAAGGTGATGGAAATTTTGAAGGGATGTGTCAGGGTAAAGCTGGATGATTAAGGTATCAAAATTGGTGATAAATTACTGCTTGTATGTGCTGCTGAGGATTTAGCTTGCTTGTGAGCTGGATGATTATTTTGCATATTGTTTACAGGGTAATGCTTTGGGTCATTTATTTTTATATCATTTGTACTGATGCACTTTGTCACACTGGCAGGTGCGGAGTTGGAGTTAACTATGGGTCGAAAGGGAACAACTTCCACAACCGGCACATGTGGATGCTATGCCGAAATCAAAGAGCATCAATCGTGTCTCTATCTGAGCCCAGTCATCAAGTCCCGGATGCGTCAACCGAATGGGTATTGTGGGCATCCTTGGAACACTAAATGAGGATCTACAATTGCTTGCCGGCAACCCTCCTTATCCTTCAGCTGGGTTATGTGAATATTGTTCCTTAATTCAAACACTGTCAAGTTCAGAGTCGTTGCTGCTGGCATTGAAGCATTCCCGCGCCTTGGCTGTTTTACCATGCAATGAATGGTCAAGCCATGAGTCCCAACATCAGATTTAGGCAGTCCATGTCCTCCTCCTGCGTGGAGCTATCTTCAGAAGCCATAGGTGTCATGAGAGAAAAAGTATGACGGTCCTAATATCCATAAATGCCCCACTGCTGCTCAGTGTGTATCCGTAATCTGCTTACGTTGTCAATCCCACAACCATCGACTTGTCCTACATGCTATTCAACTCAACTGAAAAGGACGGCCCACTTGGTTATAGCAACCTACTTAATCCAATGGTAGATGGTGCCGTGGACGAGGTTGGAGCCATGTTCATCCGATGGAGGTGTCGTCAATATCTGTCCATTAAATTATTTATTTGATTCAAATTGACTAATGTTTTGATTATTATGTCTAAATTATTTATTTGATTCAAATGGCCTAAGGTTTTGATTATAATGTCTCACCTAAGAGTTGTTTATAATCAATCGGCTTCTATAGATGACTAATTAAGAATAATTCTATATGATCGTACACAATCGAGTGACGAATATTGAGTTAAATAAAAAATTATAAATTTCAGTCCAGATATGATTTGATTCAACTTGCATCTGATTCGGATGAACTAAATGAGTTAAAATCGTGAATAATACCTAATGAGTTTGGCCCATAGACTCGAGATTCATGCATGAGCTAATAAGCTAGTAATTCAGAGATCGTAATATTTAGTTCAAATAAAAACAACACAAATTAATTAACTAATTTTCCAGATCTGTGCTTATTCCTCATAGTTCTGCAATCTCAATATTACATTTGTATATGCCATTTCGAACCACGACTATGCTACAATCCATAGCCTGCGATAGTGTACAACAATTGACTGACTGAACATATTCTGCCAGAACGATGGACTGATTGAACTGACTGGCAGAGACAACAAAATCAGTAGCCTGAGGTCTACCATGAGCATTTCAAACTTTAGGATGAGGCCTGTTAAATATTCTACGCAAGTGAGACTAGGATGTAAACTTGCTCCATTAAAGCGAGATTTCTCATATACATATTCATGAAAAGTACACCAGAGCTGTATCTAAACAGACGCCGATCTTTGTGCATTCCTTAAGTAGTCTTTCTTTCCACAACAGGCACAAATCTCACAAATATGGAACAACAAAGGGTAGTCACCACCCACGGGACCAAGACGATTCTTACCAGGAAAGCAATGATCGCACATCAAGTACGTGCACATGCCAGTCAATGCAATTGCGATCCATCTGTAGTGGAGTAAGGTCCTACACTTGAATACACCTACACGGCTCCTCTGTACCAGATGAAGATGTCTATGGTTTTTCCTTGTCTTTGCCTAATAGTGTCGGAGTGATTGAGATGATCCCAATGAGGAACATAGTAGCAATGGATTGAAAGTCATAGAGGTCACCCACGGAACGCAGATCTCCAAGAGCTATTCCAGCCTGCATATACAAGCAGATCAAGTAAGCACAAGAGCAAATGACAATGAACCTTCTTAAGTCTGAACAGTATAATAAAGCACATCATTGCATCATAAAGATCACTTCAACGCATATTGAGCCGCACATTGATTTCAGAGGCGCAGCATCGAAAAATAAATTTCACAACATGAATGAATAGATGTTTAAGTACCTTGACAGTCACAAACGCAGCAGGAATTAATCCAATAGAAGTTGCCAAGAAAAAGGTATGATAAGGCACATCGACGATTGGGGATGCCATGTTAATGAAAGTGTTGGGAAGAGTTGGAGTGACTCTAAGAAATAGTATGTAGTTCAAAAGCCTTCCTCTTCGCTTAGCTACCTGCACCACGATATCCAAATAACGAATTCAATTTTTTTGTAAACGTACGCTTTCAATGACAGTGCATTTTGAATACAGTAACTAACCAACAAAGACAGCTTACCTGAGCTTGGAAGAAACTCAGTTTATCCGGCCACAGTGAAATGACGAGAGGTCTACCTATCAGCTTTGACAAAAAGAAACACGAAGATGCACCAGCTGTTGCATTGAATACCACCAAGGCCACACCTCTCAAAAATCCAAAGAGAGCTCCAGCAAGCAGTGACATGAAAACAGTCCCCGGAATCATGAAAGTCTGCATGAATATGTACACCACACAGTAGCCCACCAGAACTTGTAAAGTGTAATCCTTTGTGTAGGTATCCAGATGATCCCTGCACATCACACCCACCAAAAGAGTTGCATGCAAACCTCAAAAACAGCACAATGAATGCACACACATATAGTATCTCACAAGCTACTGCCCAGTCCAGACACAAGACCCCGAATTGGCAAATTGCAACAGTATGGAATTTTTCCTTTAGCATTCAAGTGAAGCATATAGTCTCATGCATGCACCTAAGCCTACACTTTTCTGTACACTCAAGCTCAACCATCCCTGCAAACAAATGCTCAAATAAAAACCAGATAATCAAATTCCAAGAATGGACAAAGGAGATGACTCTGATCCCAGATCCAGCTGAAACGACAAGCATATTGTGTATTACATCAGCTAAGCAGCCAAAGCCACAAATCCAGCTCAAAGTAAAAACCAAATCTTGCAATTTGGGGTATCCACAAACCTGAGGATCTGGAGATCTTCGAGATTGCGTGGCAGCCTGAGGAAGCTGTAATCGGAATCAGGCAGCGTGAGATACACCCCAAGCAACCCAGCAACGAAGGAGAGCAAAACCCCAGATGCCACCATCATCTCCCTGACCGTCAGCGGAAATCTCGACCCCAAAGCCGATGGCTTTACCACCTCATCGCCGCCTCTCCTCTCCACCTCCATTACTTTCTCGATTCTTGCTGGATAGAATCCAACCACCGATTGTGGAAAATAACAACTACAACAACAACCGTATCGTCCAGTATTGGAAAGCCAATCGCCGCTCCTGCCCGCCTGATCAAAAAACCTTAACGGATGGACAGGAAACGAGGCGAAACGAAACGGAGACGACACGGGGTTGTTGTTGTTGTTGTTGCTGCCTTCTCCGATGTTTCAAATTGGAGAACAAATTTTCAGATTTTCTTCCTGTTTGGTAAGATATTTCTGTCCCGGAATAAATACGGAAATTTTTTATTTTTTATTTTTGTGATTTTTTGGGTTGTTGGAAATTCGATCGGCTGGGTCGCCGCGGGAATCGATGACGTGTTCGGATTTGAGTGGGCGGCTGTATAGAGTTGCGTGTGCGTAAGTACAGAGGAGTTATGTATTAGTCACGTGAGGCACGTGAGCTTTGCAGAAGCGCTGTGGACACTGGACAAGCGTTTATTGCGGCATATGCCTTCCTTTGATGTCGCTCCTCGAGTATTCCGCCTCGTGGGTTTGACAAATTAGAAGTTGATTTCTGTCAAGTTAATTATAATCATTTTAAAATAATCTTAATTTGAATTTAATTAAAAACTCTTTCCTTCACGTGTATTGCTTCACGTTTACATTCTTAATTTATCAAATTTTATTTAGAAAATAAGTATATGGTTTAATCCAAATCGAACTCAAGTTAATGATTTTATAAATTAATTTGGGCTGAATTATTTGAAATTGGATTTTTATCCCATGCAACAAAGTCAGTTTTCAGCCACCAATACATGATGATATTCATCCAAAACAATTGTGTTTTTCATCCAAAATTAGATGATTGTTAATCTGAAAAACCGATAATACAAATGTCAAATAATGAATGGATAATCGAAATAAAAATTACGCCATTTTATTCTGGCTACAAATTGTTTGACAGCTCTGAATAAAAAAACCTTTGAAATTTAAGTAGAATTGGAATACATCAGATCAAGTCATTCCAAATGAATATCAATTTTAGTGTAAATAAACTCAAATTTATCATCAACCCCAATTTACCTCAACTCATGTTACCAATATTGCCCACAGATGGATAACCGAGCTGATTGGTGATTCGGTCTATGAGGTTTAAGTTTATATAATCTAGAATTCAATTTTTGTATGACACTGACTAAACATAAATCTCATCGAATAATTAATTATTAAATATATTATTAATATGTATAATTCCGCTTATTCATCTTATTAATCTTTCTAGTTAATTTTCTTCTAACCGATTAATCACTAGATGTTATGCCCACCGCTTAATATCACATAATGCTTTTTACAACACTGTTGATAGGTGAATTAAGAAGAAAAGTACGTTGATAAAAGCGGAGAATAAGTTGTCCAAATTTAAACAAATGCAATTTAAATATAATATAAATTCATCTATACCAGTTCAAATTTAATATTTTCTTAATATTTGTACCTCTAATTCAGTTAGTATCATAAAATTTCAATTTAAAATAGGGATAATATTCAAAAGGGGCTCTGAACTATCACCATTAAACTAATTGCGGTCCGAACTATCACGATTTTCAAAAAGAGTGAGATGAAAAAATAGACTGATTTTCTAAAATAAAATTTACAATTACATTCCTAAACTAATGTTATTATAAGACTTATATTTGTGTGCAAAACTTATGTTGTTTAGTTATCAAAATAAATAATATCGTTCTGTGCACATAAAGAAAATGCCGTCTTTTCATACTCAATCTTCCTTAATTCTCAACAAATTTAATAAGATGAATTATATTTAAAAAATCAAATAAATTGATCATAAAGCATCATCCACAATCAGTACAATTTTTTTTTCGTCGCACCTTTTTAGGAAATCGTGGTAATTCGGACTGCAATTCGATAAGCAGTGGTAGTTTAGAGCCCATTTTGAGTTTTCTCCCTTTAAAAGGGAACATGTCATAGTTCAACCAAAATCCATAAAAATATATTTAAAAAATAAATATTGATAATAAATTTGGAATGTACTTTGAACTCAAATATATCATTAATAAAATTTTATATTGAAGTTTTTGTTATATATTTTTTGAAATAAAATAAAACTTTCTTGATCTGCCTCAGCTGCTAAAATTAAGGCTTGCAATACTTTGAATTTGGTTTTGGGGGTAGGCTCACAATTGAGAGTTTTTAAAAATTGAAAAATTAAGGCTGGAAATATTTAAAAAAACATGAGTACATATACTACTTCTGTATTTTTTTTTTCAAACTAAATCGATTCTTCTAATTGATTTAAAATAATAATTATGTATACCATAATACTTCTTTAATCTGCTGTTTTTAGGATATTATTGGTTTTGGAGAATAATAAGGAAAAATAAAATGAAAATGATATTTTTTATAATAACAGGTACTGTGTCTTTTGTATAATTTTTTTAAGTATATTAATAAAAATATCATTTCTGTTGTCAAATTTGCCATTGAGATTATTTCCAAAACTCTCTTTATAATTTGGGATTTGATTCACTATGGTTTAATTATAAAAAATAATTTTGAACTAAACACAGTTGTGAGGGACTACCCATATGCGGTCTAAGATTTTGTTTTAAAATGCGGTTTAATCATGTTCATTAGATGAGCTTCTATGTTTACTAGAAGAGCTTTTATGTTCATCAGATGATATTTTCATGAAATGAGATGTTATTTTCATCAGATTTGATAATATGTTTATCAGATGAGCTGTTATATTCATCATATTTGATAATATATTCATTAGAGTAGCTATTACGTTCATTGGATGATATGTTCATCAGATGAGTTGTTATGTTCACCAGATGTGATGTTATGTTCAGCAGATGAGCTGCTACGTTCATAAGATTTGATAATTTATTCAGCAGATGGGCTGTTATATTTATCAAGTTTAATAATATATTCATTAGCTGATATATTCATCTGATGGGATGACATGTTCATTAGTTGAGCTGTTATGTTCATCAGATGAGCTGTTATGTTCATCAGATGAGTTGCTATGTTCATCAGGTCATATATTCATAAGATGAGCTGCTATGTTCATTAGATGAGCTTCTACATTTATTAGAAGAGCTATTATGTTCATCAGATGATATGTTCATCAAATGAGACGCTATATTCATCAGATTTGATAATATGTTCATCAGACGAGCTATTGTGTTCATTAGATTGGATAATATTGTCACGACCCGAAAAATAAGGATCGCGATGGCGTTTGACTTGTCTTTTTGACTTTCAGTCAAACAAGCCTCAGTGAAGAAACAATCAAAGTCAAAGGGTCAACATACTCTCTAAATAAAATAAAATTCAATAGATTTAAACTATTCAAAATAAACCCAAAATCTTACCCAAGTACATCGGAGCGACCTCTAACAAATAACGAAGTAATTAAAATAAATAAAGGAAAATAGCTGCTGACTCCACTAGATAAAATATCCGTAAATTGGATGGCACCGTACCGAAGAGCTCGCTCGTTGCTACACGAAGACCGTCACTAACTGAACGATTATTGATCTGAAAAAAAAATTTAGATATTGGGGGTGAGTCAAAAGATTCACTCTATGAGTAAACAACTCGCTACGTATTTGGCGAGCCGAATGGGGAAATCTTTTATTTTAATTTAACATCTTATTAATCACGTGCGGCTCACTCACCGTTCGTACTTTTATTGAGTACGTAAGGGGGGTTATTTGTCATCTCGTTGACAAATATATTTCTTTATACCACATCAAATGCAATATGTCAATGCAAATGCGTATGCGTGCCAAGCATGAACTCCGACGACAGCCCTCTTTGGCTTGGCAGTCGTCACTGCCGATCCGGATCATAAATCAATCATATAACAAGCGCGATAATTCGCGAAACAAGCGTCGCAGCCATGATGCATGTATGCACATGAATGAATGAATGCTCAATATAACCATTTCACCTTTCCACATGGGTATATTTTATGTTCGTATTGTATCCATTATGCTTTAATAATGATCACATATTTAAATTTGTACGAACAGAAATACGCAGGAATTATTTACTCACCTCTTCTGAGCTAATCCAACAAATCCTTAAAGAACTTGAGCAATAATAATGGTCCATTATAACCTACAATTTTACATTCTATAAGGAAGGCACACAAGCCTAAAATCTTATCGCTAACTCCTCACACACAGATTTAATAGTCCAACTTTGGAAGCTAATAACTTTATAACCAGACATAACAAGCTTACATTTTTTATATCACTAGAAAGCTTGTTTCGAGCTAAATAATTTAGAAACAAGAATTGCTTAATTCGGGTATCATAAGCTTAAGATTTAGACCCTCGAAGTTGGATGATTGAGCTGTCAATTCTAACACACAGGTCTGAACCTCTAACTTCGAAACATTATTTCTCTCTAACCAGGTGGAATTAGAAAGCATGTCATATATTTCTAGAAACTACGTTTCACCTAGAACATGTTTAAATAAAGAACTACTAAATTTCATTATCAGAATAGGGAGATATCTTCATCCAAAGTCAGTAGGTAAAGATGCCTAAAACAAACAGACAACTTCCTATCCTACCTTTCCATCCAATTATCTTCTTACTCCGATTGAACTAGATTTCAAAATTTATATCGTTAGAAAGATCTTTTTACTTAACTTAGAATCAAGAACCACACCAAAACAGTAACAAAAACCCAGTCTACAGGTCACACAAAAATAGTCATCAATACTTGCCGAACGTTACGTCTCGATAAAATCCAACCATTGTTTTCGTTTGACATTTGTTTTTATTCCTTTCTTCAATACTCGCAGCTCTTCTGTGATCAGATCAGATTGTTACCAATGAACATAACAATTTCAACAGAAACGATCCATAACACTCTGTGAAGCACCCAAACCTTGATCTCATCGAGTCCAAATCAGTACTAAAGATTGAATTCAGATGTCTCCTCCGTTCGTATTTGTCAACTGACACAAAAAGTTGTTCCTGTTCCCATCAAGCAATCACCATCTCCTCCCAAGCGTGGCCGTAGCGATGAAGCGAAACTGTCATCTCCACAACGACTCCACAACAGGTGACGACCCAATCTTCGACCCTCTTCATTCTCCTTTAACAATATGCATCTCGATTCCACGTGTGTAGTGATTCAGAACAAGCTTAGGTAGGGAGAGACACATCAATGTAGATTGTTGGGTTGAGAATGTGTAGGAGGATTGGGAGAGAAGCGTCGGTGGGATTTAGGGTTTGACATAGAAGAGAGGAGCAGGCAGTTACTGCGCTTTCTTATAAGTTTTTGTTTGCTTTGTTTTATTTTAAATTTTTTTTTTCTACAAGCCCAGCCCAATATTATATTTTAATAAAAATATATTTTTATTTTATTTTATTAAGAGATATTACAAATATACACATCAGATTTTTTATAACTTCATTAGATGATATATTCATCAAATGAGTTGATATGTTCATCGGATGAGTTGATATATATGTTCATCGGATGAGCTGCTATGTTTATCAGATGAACTGCTATGTTTTTTTAAAATTAATTTTATTGATGAAAGGTATATAGGACCTTTTGGCAAATGCCTACATAAGTTGATATTGCTCTAATAGCATTACAATTGGGCTTTCAAGCAAAGACTAGACCAAATAGCTACAACCTTCTAACAGGGGGCTGGCTGGGGAGGGTGTGACGCACACAGGCAAGGGACAGCGACCAGACTGCAGTGGCCTCGAAGGACCTAACGCGGGGAACTCAGGACACTGTCCACGAGGCTACACACGCCGCACCGCTCCCAAAGCAACCTCGAAAGCTGCAGGAAAGGGCCTGTATGCTCTGCTGGCCGCTGTCGTGGCAGGGGTCAGGGCAGGAGGGCCAGCAGCTCGGCAGGCGAGGAAGGCCCTGACGCGCTCCGACACAACAAGGCACATGGCCTGTATCTGGAGACTGAGGCGTTGTCCGCAACATGTTCATAACACATGGATTGCTATGTTAATAAGATGATATATTCATCAAATGAGTTGTTATGTTCATCAGATTTGATAATATATATGTTCATCAGATGAGCTGTTATATTCATTATATTGGATAATATGTTTACTAGATTAGCTACTACGTTCATCAGATGAACTTTTATGTTCATCAAATGAAATAATATATTTATTAGATGAGCTGCTATGTTCATCAGATTTGATAATATGTTCATCAGATGAATAAACTTATTTTAATGAATATAAAAATATAAATTTGTGATTTAATTATTTTTATTTTAACTTTTTTGGCAAAATAATATTTTTTAAGGTTTTCTTGATTTTTTTGATTATTTATTTATTTCTTATTTATTTAAGGAATGATAGAATTTTAATGAAAATAATATAAAACTACGTCGTTTTGGAGCGAGATGGATGCTCTCGATCCACCAATAAATCATTGAAAAACCCCTATAATTGTCCTAAAAGATTAATTCCATATAAATGCCCGAAAAACCACACGTACCCTTTTTACGGTTTCACTCTTTACAAAAAATAAAATTTTTGCACTGTATGTAAGTAATATCTAATTACTAACATGTAAGAAAAATATATTCTAAATAACAAAATATATAATTTTTTTGCATTATCATATAAAAAGAAATTAAATTATTACAAAAACTTTGAAATAGTAAGTGCACGTTACTCTGGAAAAACTAGAATGAGGTAATAAGATGAAGATGTAATATATTTAAAAAATAATGTATTTTTGTAATTACTTATTTTAGTTAAGTTTTTAATGAATATTTGACACTATAGATTGATGAACTTTATGAACCATAACTTTAAAAAAAAGGGATGGAAGCACAAGCCGGGGGCCATGATCATATTCACAATGTAATAAAAAATTAGTATTTGTCGCGCTCCCGGTCACTTGCCAGTCACGTGACACATCTCTCATGCCCACCCCCACCACATCTCCAATCACACTCCCTCCAACAGCCCTCTCCATCCAACCGTCGCTATCCCCATCCACGCCGTCGAGTCGACAGGTGCGTACTAATTCACTATAAAATAAAATGAGTTAAAAGTTAATAAAAATTACATTATTTAAAACAATAAAAAAGAGCAGGTGTATAAATTTAACACTAAGACTATCAAATAACCATGGATATTCCTAGATTATTCAATGACTGTATTATTTCTATTATTTTTCTGTGTCCTAAAATAATTCATGCAACATATAAATTTAGTAATTAATTCTGATGGTGTAAACGAGAAGTCATATTTATTACTAACAACAGTTATCTTTTAGTTTGATTTGATAAATTTACTTATTCAGTAATTTTTACTGACTTTCCTTTTTTTTTTTCCAATGCGTAATGGCTCTGAAAATCACTATATAAAAAGCCATATTAGGTAACTAATTAATCTAATTTATAAGGATTTATTCAATTGATCATTATTGTCACGTCTTTAATTTATTACCATTTTTTTTTAAATTGTATTGAATTTTAATGTTTTCCATGGTTACATGATTTGTCTTACGATGTGTGTATATAATAAGATGATTGCTTAGCCCCATCAAAGCATAGAGCTCTCAATTACAATAATCTGCCACTGCCATGGCTGCTGCACACAAGACTGCTCAAGCTGTGACCTTAGCAGTAACAACCCTAATCATCCTCATTTCCACCCAGACTCAGGAAGCAGCAGCCCAGTGCGAGGGTCAGCTCGGCAACGTGGTGAACCACTGCTTCCCTTACATCACGTACGATGCGGACCCGATCGCGGTCCCATCGTATCAATGCTGCAGGGCGTTTGGACCTCTCGATCTCGTATGCGCTTGCAATTATTTACTCAAGTATCCCAAGTCCTACGGAAATGTGAGCAGGAAGTTTTTTGTGTATGCTGCGGTGGATTGTGCTCATGCTCCTCGTCATGGCAATTACTGCGGCATCAAATACTTGCATTAGATGGATGCTTTCTTGCTACACATGACATTAGTGAAGCACCATTAAGCCAATGTATGATACTACTGAGACTTGGTGAAATAATGATGAAAAAATGTAGCAGAAATTATAATGAGAGAAATATTCAAATAGTAAACTTATACATTTGTCATAAATCACCAAAATAGATTTTCGATTTGTCATGAAAATTTCAAGGAAATATATGAGAATTCAAAAAATATAAATTAAACATGTTTACTACTACTTATATAAAAAGTGCTAACATTATTTTCAATTGTTACAATTTTTAAGAAAAATCATATGTTAAACTTTGTTCCTGAGTTTGATGGAGGAGGGCGAACAAAAATCAATGAATTGATTAACCGAATTTCAAACCGTACTATAGACACTACCAGAATTCATGTGTTGTGGACCAGTATTTTCGGATGTTGTTTTGGACCAGTGTCGGTTAATTAGAGGAATTACACCGGACGGAAAAGGGTTATACCTTTGAAAAAACCCTAGGCCGGGTGTTTCGGAATGGTTTCAAAATATTTTCGGATCTATTTGGGGTTTTAATTTTCGGGCTGGTTGTGAAGCAAACACAGGTGACAAAACGTGGGGATTGCTTCGGATCAAGTTCGGAACATATAACGGGCATGGTTCTTATTAAATATAGCAATAACCATTTTCGGATCTATCGAACTTTGTTTCAGATAAAATATTTTGAGCATTTTTTTTGCTGGTTTCAGATTTATAATAATTTCGGTTTTGTTTCGATGCAATTTCGGATTTTTTATTTTTGATTATTTTTACCGATTTTATGTTTTTTGAATTTTTGTTATATTATTTCGGATTTTATGTTTTTGAATATTGTTCAATTTTATTTCGGATTTATCTAAATTGCGGTTAATTTAGATTATATTTCAGAATTTTTTTCGGATTTATTTTTTTATCGGATCTGTTTCTGATTTTTTTCTGATTTATGTTATTATATTTTATTTACAGTTTTCGAGATGTTTACGGCGGGTAGTTTTTCGGATATTTTTGGATTTTGTGTTTTATCGGACCCTTTTCTGTTTTTTTTCAGAATTTATTTATTTTATTTAATTTTACAATTTTCAGCTAATTTACGGGTATTTTATCGGACTTTTTCAGATTTTTTATTTTATCAGATTTTTCAAACCTGAGATAGCCCGAAACATGTGTGCATATGTTTCGAAAGAAATTTGAAAAATAGTCCGAAAATGATCCTCCAAATGTCCGACACTGATAAGTCTGAAGATTGTCCGCTCATGGTACTCTATTGGAAAAGTAAGATGTATAAAATATATTTATGATAATTTAAATAAAGAGACGATACTTGATTCATATATGAACTATTCAGAAGTCAAATTGATAATTAATAAATCAAACTTTCCAAATTATCATTCAGTGTAAACAAACAAATAATTAGTTCACTGAATATTTAATATAATAAGAGATCACATCTTACTGACATAATAAGAACAACAAAATGACATTGAGTGTCTCTTACCAATGAAAATTATCGATAATACAGTATCCCTTTTATTAAATACTAGCTAACTATTATATAAACCTGATTAAAAATAGATTCACATTTAAGAGAGCCTATCAAATCTTTATAGTTATTTTCATTTGAATTAGGCTAGTACACATAAATAATTCGACAGAGCCACACAGTGACAATTTACAACACATAATATCCCCTAAAAGATGTGTGGCCAAGATTTAAAACGTAAATAAAAAAAATTTGGATTTACTACTTTTAAAACATTTATGTGTTACCTTTTACTTTTATAAAGTTAATTTTCAAGTACAAGATCTTTCATGTTAATTATCAAGAACAAAAAAAATATGAAATACCTGAATCCTTGATGGCTTGGTGAATGAATGTGTCTACTGCTGCAAAATCTCTTCACTAAGCAAGAACTATAGTTATATGACCTTCCTGAATCAAATAACCCTGATGGGGAGAAGAAAAGTACGTATTGTTTATTTGGTGACCATAACCAATAACCTCTATTTATACTATTTATCACTGCTTAATAGGATTTCCATAATCTACTCAATATTGATATCTACTCATTATATTCCATATATTGCAGGAATCATAACGATCTTTATTGATCACAGAATATCAACTCATCAAATATCTAATATAATTAAAAAGTCATAATAATAACTCAATATCGAATAAGAAATCAAATTTCTTAACATTTACATGTAGAAAGTCAAACAACAATATTAGGTAAATAGATAAGTTTATTGAGTATTTAATTTATTGATCAATACTCCCAGTCGTTTTGTTCATTGCCATTTTGTAACTGATTATGTAGATTTTGCATGTTTCTGAGTGGTTTCCAATTCCATACATGATTTGTCTTGGTAGGCATAAATAATATGACTAGTTAGCATGTCATGAACTTGTCAATTACAATCTTCCATGGCTACTACGACATACATGGCTGCTCAAGGTGTGACCCTAACCCTAACCCTAACCCTAATCTTGTGTATCCTCATTTCCATCCAGACTCAGGAAGTAGCTGACTAGCTGCCCAATGTGAGGGTCAGCTAGGCGAAGTGGTCAACAACTGTTTGCCTTACATTAATTTTGAAGCAGACCCTATTGCGGCGTTCCATCTGAAGACTGCTGCGAGGCATTTGGATCTCTTGATGTAGCCTGCGCATGCAGATATTTAACCAAGTATCCTAAATCCTACGGGAATGTGAGCAGGAAGAATTTTGTGTATGCTGCGGTGATTGTGATCGCGCTCCTCGTCATGGAAATTTATGCGGGATAAAGTATTGAACGTTTGATTGACCATGCCTCTCAGTTCTTTCGTTCATTGTTTTCTTGCCTCAACTTTTTATCCCTATCCCAAGTTTGCAATAAATTTCTGAAAGTTGAGAAATGTCTGTGCTTTATATTGTGCATCAACTCCGATCCATACACATTTTCATTCAGGGAAAATAGTATAGGAAAAAAAATGAAAGGAAGAATTAGCTGTTTGATTCAAATTAAAAATTTGGGTGACACAGAAAGTAACAAGAAAAATTTAGGTTCATAACAATAGAAAATACCATTTATAAATATTTTCTATCTTTACCAAAGAAATAAAAAACAAAAATAGAATCAATAATCAAGAATTTCAATTCCTTATCTTTTTCCTTCATTTACCTTTAATCTTGATTGTCTTTGGACAAAACTAAGGCTAAATAAAGACTTTGGAGCTCAATTGGGAATTCATTTTTCCTTTTTTTGGCTCCTCATATTTTCCATCCACCAAATAAAGCCACATTAAAAGGCATTTTATGTTTGATCTATAAAAAGTTAGAAAAAAATTGAAGTAAAACCTAAAAGAAAAATATATGTGAGTAATATAATGAGCATAATAACCTGGCGAGGAAACTAAAGTTGCAGCAATTTTTTTGTACATGCTATTAATGACAAGTATATTTGGTTGATGTGGAATGAAGAGGTGGAGTTGGACGTGCATAATGTGCAAGATCAATGCATTTTTAGCATGGTGTCTCATGAGGCTTTGAACCTAATTCAAGGCCAGTTTATTTATTAGTCTCGAAAAATGTTTTGGGGTCATCTCCCCGACTCTAATGCATGGTCCATATGGACAAGTCGACTGCTTACCTTCAAACAGATAATAAATTAAGTCTTCCAAGGAAAATAGGAGGGTTTGAATCCTCCATGCGCTCACGGCTCGAACCTCCTAACATAAGGGTTGTGAGATAACACCTCAAACTATTGAACCAACATCTTCTACCTATTTAATTTAGATAGTTAATTACAAAAATATAATTTAACTTATGTGGTAAAAAATACAGATAATTTGTTTACATCTAAGATAATAAAAAAAATATATTTGCATTAATCTAATGAAATTAGTTATATAAATATCAATATGTAAAGTCTGATGCGTATATATTGTTGAGTTTTGTTAGGTAATTAAATCATTGTCACAACATTTTACATATTTTTATAAGCAGAATCACGTAATTCGCTTAAATTATTTATTCAACTCATAAAAAAATTAGTATTAGAATGAGTTTCATATAAGAATGATGACGAATAAATTGATTTATTTCTATTTTTCCTTAATGTGTGTAAAAAAATTTATATGATGAAGGGCACGGTATTTTCTTCTCGTTCGGGGCCCTCGAAATGTCTGGATTGTGCCGAACAGTAGCATGTCTGACTTTAACAAATTCATGGTGGCTGCTAGTGTCTCAGATGTCGGGTATGAAGGCTTGCCATTCACGTGGAGTAATAATCAGCGCCGTTATAAATGTGTTCGGATCAGATTGGATCAAGTGCTCCTAAATGGAGGGTTTTTTTTTAAATTGATCCTTTCGGAACTTTTGTTTTCCAGATTAGCTCTCCGTTAAGTTTGTTTTCTAAAATGGCCTAGTTGAATCTAACCGCGGTTTCAAACCGCGGCTTGAGACTGACTGGGCTGCACAGACATCGTATACGTGATCGAACCGCTATTGCAAACCGTGTCTGGACTAAGTCCACTCGCTATTTCAGATGGCGGTTGGATTTAATTTCATCCGCTGTTTGAAACCACGGCTGGACTACATGAAGCCGTTGTTTCAAATGACGGTTCGACCTGACATAGCCTCTGAACTTTTGTTCAATTCCAGCCACCGTTTCAAATGACGGTTGGGCCTAAAGAAGAAAGCAGGCCTGAGGAGAACTTAAATAAAACGACGATGTTCCAGTCCAACCGCGCTGTTTCAAACTGCGGTTCGACTAGATCTAAAACCGTCGCGTTTCTTCTCCTCTTCATTCTTCCTCTCTTCTTCCTCTCTCGTCCGTTTACTTCCGGCAGCCGCCCGAGCGCAATTCCGCCTTACATCTTGCCGCCGCGAGTGCTTTGTTCCAGACACGGTGTCTTGAGTAAAGAGCGCCCAAGAAGAGAGGCTAATTGATACGCGCAAAACAAACAAGTGTTTAGGGCGATGTCTTGGGATAGAATTTGATGTGTTATTGTTTGATTGATATGTTAGTTTGTTTATTTATGCTTTGTTCATGATTAGTTTGAGTTTAATTGCGGACATTGCTCTTTAATTAGATATTGATTATGGATTAGAGTGTTAAGGTATATGTTTAGGTTAGGGTTTTATATGCGTTTTTCAAATTTTCTAATTATATGTGGCAGTGTTTTTTTGACTTAATTATTAGTCATGCTAAACAACAATTCTTCCTTTAATGGTGCCGTTAAGGGGACTTTAAAGACTCTTGATAATCCAGTTTTAGATGATTATGATATTGAAGAGTTTGAATTGTTAAATGGGATAGTGACGAAGATGTAGCGGAGGAGTTGGCTTGTAGACTATTTAGTGAAGATGACGATGATGGAACTCAAGATCGTTATCATAATGTGCATGAAACCAGTGGTCATTTTGAGACTGGACAATCCTCGAACGTAGATGCTTTTAGTGATCCCAAGCCAGAATATTTAGATTATCCGCCCTTCAGCGACACGTCTAATTAGGTAGCAGATGATGACACACATTTGCTATATGGAAGTGAAGACAACGGTGAGTTTCACAAAGGACAAATCCTTTTTACTAAAAAAGAAGCGGTACATGTTTGTCAAGTGTATTCTTTGAAACATCGGATGGAATATAAAGTGGTTAAGTCGAATCCAAATTTGCTTAGCTGAAGTGTCGGAGGGAATTAAGGAGAGCCGGATGTGAATTGCAAATGACATGTCAGAGTTGTTAAGAAAAAGAATGGACTGATGTTCGTTGTCAGTCGGTATGAAAAACCGCATAAATGTGACTCTGATGTAATCCCCAATGATAACATCCACCTGAATAAAAATTTCATTGGATGAGAAATAAAAGAGTTTATTGAGGAAAATTTACGTTTCACCAGGGCATATTGTGAAATATTTTAAGAAGACATATGAGTACGAAATATGATATTTGAAGGCTTGGCAAAGGGCGGTAAAAGGCCATGGAAAACATGTTCGGTGATTGGGAGCAGTTGTTTGTAATTTTACCCGCGTATATGGAAACGCTCCAACAAACTAATCGTGGAACATTGGTGTACTGGTGCGAAATGCCTAAGGATGAAGGGACTGTTTATGTTGACCGTGTGTTTTGGGCATTTGCGTCATCATGCAACTCAAGCTTTCCAACATTGTCGGTCTATTTTATCGGTGGATGGTACCCATCTATACGGAAAGTGGAAGGGCACAATGCTAATTGTCGTTGGTATTGACGCACAAAATCAAGTTTTCCAATTGTATACTCTTTAGTAGAGAGTGAGAATATAGATAGTTGGGGTGGTTTATGAGTTGTATTCACAGGGGAGTTACAGACAGGGACAACTTATGTGTTATTTTAGATCGCCATGCTGGAATTCTCAAAGCCATGACTTTGTTGGAATGGGCTCCTTCAAGAGCATATCAAAAAGTTTGTTGTCGCCATTTCCAAACTAACTTTATGAAGTGAGTAAGGAATAAAGACTTAAAGACATGTCGGGAGTATTGCTTATCAAATGCAGAAGGAGATGTTTGAAGACAAGTTGAGGAAGCTCATTCGGATAATGAGATCCAACACGCACACATCAAATTCCATTCAATGGTTGCAAGATGCTCCCAAGGAGAAATGAGTATTAGCATATGACGAAAGTGGTAGGCGGTGGGGAGCAATGACAACAAATGCTAGCGAGGTGTTTAATGGAGTTCTGAAGAGTGGAAGAGAATTGTCTATGACCGCATTAGTGTAAACAAACAAGTATCACAGGGAGCGAAAAGAAAAGTTTGAATGGCATGAAAAAAGTTTCTCGGTGCTGATTGAGGATCGTATGGATGAGATGGTCAAGTAGTCTATTATACATGAAGTTGAAATGTACAACAATTCAGTTTACAGAGGTGAAGTGGCAATATTGAACAGTAAAGTTAAGGAGAGTGTGAACTTGGACCTTGGTATATGCACATGTGGGAGGTGGCAACAGTTTCATTACCCGTGTTCTCATTTGATGGCAGTATTCACAAAGATGCGGTTGTCCAAATATTATTGCGTCGCCCAAGAATACTCCATGGATTCGTACCGCCGAAGCCTAATACTGCAGAGGAAATTAAGTGAAGTACGCCAGATACAAAGTAAGGAAAGGTATCTATTACTTCCCCACCAGGACCTACCCCCCAACCTAGAGTAGCTAGGTGGGGAAGTAAAATTAATCCTTGTTCATACATGGGCTTTTCTGGTACGAAATGAGCCACTTCAAATAGGTTCATTCCTCCAGCCCAGAATACGATTAACCCAGCATGAGCTACATGAGCCCCAAGTAGTTTCCCGGATAAATTGATAAGTCGGGCATTCCCGGCCCACCAAGCGAAACCAGTGGTTTCTTGGTCACGACCAGCTAAAGCTAAAGTTCCATTAAAGAGCGTTTCCACGTGGTAGAACCTCCTCAGGGAATATAAGATTTTCATGAGGCTGATCTTGAGCTGCCATCCAAGCACGAATACCTTCGTTTAAAAGAATATTTTTGGTGTAGAAAGTCTCAAATTCAGGATCCTCCGCTGCACGGATTTCCTGGGAAATGAAGTCATAGGCACGTAGGTTCAGAGCTAGACCAACAACTCCAAGAGCACTCTTCCATAAACCGGTTACTGGTACAAATAACATAAAGAAATGTAACCAACGTTTATTGGAAAAAGCAACCCCAAAGATTTGAGACCAAAAGCGGTTAGCAGTGACCATTGAATAAGTTTCTTCTGCTTGAGTTGGGTTAAAAGCACGAAATGTATTTACACCATCACCGTCTTCAAATAAAGTATTTTCTACAGTAGCACCATGAATAGCGCATAATAGAGCAGTGCCTAATACACCTGCAACTCCCATCATATGAAATGGGTTCAACGTCCAATTATGAAACCCTTGGAAAAACAGGATGAATCGAAATATAGCTGCTACACCAAAACTCGGCGCAAAGAACCAACCAGACTGACCTAGTGGATAAATCAAGAATACAGAAACAAAAACAGCAATTGGACCAGAAAATGCGATTGCATTATAAGGTCGCAATTGAACAGATCGAGCAAGTTCGAATTGACGTAACATGAAACCTATTAGTCCGAAAGCGCCATGTAGAGCAACAAAAGTCCAAAGACCGCCTAATTGACACCACCGAGTAAAATCTCCTTGTGCTTCAGGACCCCATAGTAACAACAAAGAATGTGCTAAACTATTAGCAGGAGTAGAAACTGCGGCAGTTAAAAAACGAACATGGGCGGGAACATTTGAAGCGATTTCTGACATTTCATATTGGGAGCCATATAACGGCCCTCGACACATTAATCCTCATTTTAGAAAATCACCTGGTATAAGAGGAAGACATCCATCTCACAGAAGGAGAAATGAGATGGATGGGGTTGGAAACAATTCACAGCAAGCACGAGCTAAACCGATAGTTCGAAGGCAGAAAGTATGTCGGATACTTATCCACAACATTATTTAACAAATCCAAAAAAAAATTATACTAATCTGAAATAAGGCCGAAAATAATGCAAAAAATAAGTTGGAAAATTTTCAAAAAATAATAAAAACAAATTAGTCCCAAAAAATACAAAAAAAGACAAAAAAATTGAATTTCAAAAATAATGTGAAAACTAATATGAAAAAAAAATATATTTTAAGTATATTTATCCACAAAATTAATTTCACCAATCCCAAAAAAATTTACTAAAAACTAATGCTAATTCGAAATTATGATGAAAACAATGCAAAAAATTTATTGGAAATAATCCGGAAATTAAGACAAATTAATCTAATATAAAATTCATGCACACAATTACCTGCGGATATTATCTCTCATGCTCCTTACCGCCAAGTTACGTCAGGAATCGTCTCTCATCCTCTTGCTTATCACAACGTATTCATTTTCATTCAAATTAGACTAGTGCACGCAAAAATAATTCAACATAGAAATCTCCTAGCCCCCGTTTAGTAACATGTATATATTAAAAACGAGATAGTATTATTAATATCATGTTGATATGTTTGGTTCAGAATAGAAATATGTATTAATAATGCAGGGAAAAAAGTTTACTTTTGGAAATCTGTATTAATAACACCTCCTTAATATGTATTATTTATATGGATATTAACAATAAACGTATAAATAATACGGTGTACCATACGCGCGAAGAAATGTGTGGCCAATATTTAAAAACGTAAATTAAATGTAAAACGTTTTAGGTTTACAATTTATTAGAACATTTATGTGCTACATTATCCCCGTAGAAAAGTCAGACAACTAAATTAGGTAAATAGTTTAATTTATTAAGGATTTAATTTAGATAAAAACCCCAAAAGGAATCCTGAATTACCACCGTTTATCTAATTGCGGTCCGAACTATCACAATTTCCAAAAAGGGTGCGATGAAAAAAAATTGAACTGATTTTGGATGATGCTTAAGATCAGTTTGTTTGAATACTTAAATATAATTGATCTTATAAATTTGTTGAGAATTATTGATGTTTGAGTATGAAAAGATGTTATTTTCTTTATGTGCGCAAAACGATATTATTTAATTTGATAATCAAACGATGTAATTTTCACACACAAATTTATGTCTTATAAAAATATTAGTTTAGGAATGTAATTGTAAATTTTATTTTAAAAAATCAGTTTATTTTTTTTCATCGCACTCTTTTTGAAAGTCGTGATAATTCGTACCGCAATTAGGTAAGTGATGATCGTTCAGAACTTGAGTTTTATCCCTTTAATTTATTGATAAATACTCCTAGTCGTTTGGTTCATTGCCATTTTGTCAATGGCATTGATTTTGCATTTTTTGGGCGGCTTCCTATTCCATACATGATTTGACTTGGTAGGTATAAATAAGATGATTTCTTAGCCTCTTCATGAACTTGTCTATTACAATCTGCTGCCATGGCTACTCAAGTTGTAACCCTAACCCTAATCTCATGTGTCCTTATTTCCATCCAGACTCAGGAGGTAGCTGCCCAATGTGAGGGTCAGCTAGGCGAAGTGGTCAACAACTGTTTGCCTTACATTAATTTTGAAGCAAACCCTATTGATGTTCCATCTGAAGACTGCTGCGAGGCATTTGGATCTCTTGATGTAACCTGCGCATGCAATTATTTAACCAAGTATCCTAAATCCTACGGGAATGTGAGCAGGAAGAATTTCGTGTATGCTGCGGTGGATTGTGATCGCGCTCCTCGTCATGGAAATTTATGCGGGATAAAGTATTGAAAGTTTGATTGATTATGCTTATCAATTCTTTCGTTCATTGTTTTCTTGTCTCAACTTTTTATCCATTTCCCAAGTTTTCAATAAAATTTTGATAGTTGAGAAATATTTTTGCTTTTTGTTTGTGCATCAACTCCATAAGTATTTGTGTTCGGGGAAAATATATAGTACGAGAGATGAAAGGAAGAACTAGAGAACTTTCATGTCTAATTCAACTGAAAATTTGGGTGACATGGAAAATAAAAAAAATAGATTCATAACAATAGAAAATAATATTTATAAAATATTTTTTATCATTACAAAAGAGATAAAAACAAAAACAGAATCTATCCAGAATTTTAATTCATTATCATTTTTCTTTCATTCCACTTTCATATCCTCATTGTCTTTTGAACAAAACTAAGGCTAAGGGTAAATAAAGACCTTGGGACTCCCAACTGGCATGTCATTTTCCTTTTTTTTCTGTTCTCTTCACATTTTGTCATCAACTAAATGAAGCATATTAATAGAAATTCCGTGTTTGATTTAGAGAAAGCTAGAAGAAAAAATAAATTTAAAATTAAAAGAAAAATGTATGTCAGTAAAATAATGAATATTTCAGTACTTTTCTCAAGAATTTTCCAACCCTTACAAAACAAGTATATATAAAATAAAATTCATACAAAATTTATTTTTATTTTTTTAAAAACAACATTAGAACTTGATTGTGAGCCGCCGCTTATTCATCCACAAACTAATCATTTCATTCTTCAGACTCTGATTCACAACAGCGATTTTCTACCAAAACAAGGATCATTTGCATTATGTCAAATCTAGTCACTTGTGAAAAAACCTCATCAAAATCAATGACCGACCTCTAAAGATAGCCTTTTGCAAATAATCTCTCTTTGTGCTTGGTTCACTTCTCCATTACAATCTCTCTTCCGCTTATACACTAATTTAAGCTCAATGGATTTGTATTCGTCCGACAATGTTGTTAGGTTCCAGGTTGAGTTCTTCTTTATATATTTAATTTTCTTAATCACGGCCTCCCAAATCAGATGGCGTACAACCCCACAAAAGGAAGATGGTTCCTCTATCTCGGTGAGCATTTCCTGATTCTCTAAATCAACATAGTCAGCTTCACATGCATCCCACATAATTCATCGATAGATGTGTCTATACCAAATGAGCCCCTCATTGGTATCATCACTACCTGATGACAATTGCAATGTGGTGGCCGGTGCAGCAAGATTTTGATTCACCGGAATTATAGATGATATCACACGTGCTAATGCTCGCGCTTTAAGTGATTGGATCCGTCGATGTCTCATTAATATTTGGTACCTAATGCACTACCTTGCTCTGACAGTGTCAGTGCACCAGCTCACCTGTTGACTCCTCAGAAGATGGCATTAAGAAGCTTGCTACTGGCTCAATGTGTGCATTATCTTTGACTGATTTGCAACAAAACGCATGTGACACATCTGGTTGGGGGGGGGGTGTGATTGGTGGTATTCCTATCGCCATGTCCTTGTCGATAAGAAATTCATTACTTTGAAGTTAATATGGTCTAGATATGCTTGCCACAGTCATGTTGGATCCTTGAGATTCATAAGTAGATAAATGAGCTCACCAATTACAACTGAATGTGATAGAGCCAATTTGGTGCACATCTCATCTTCATGATTAGACAGAGAGTTTTTGTGGAACTCCTATAGTTTGTCATAGTCCATGATATATAACCTTATTTCCGGTCTTAGTGAGTTGGATGAGGCTCTCACAATATTGCTACGGAGCCTTGAAATGTAGTGCCATTAATCTTCATTATAACAGGCAAAGAGAATTAAGTTCTTCCTCGTGATCTACATCTTGACCCATCACTAAATTCGACATCATTGGTAACACCATCGTCAAGCTCATGGAATTTCACCTTGTCCCCGGTCATGTGGTTCTTGGCTCTATTGTCAACGTACCACATCTCCGTTGATGTCGCACGTGCTCTAAAATGTGTAGCTCCAGACACACTTCTTCTTCATTGAGGTAGACGTACAGTGTCCAGCCATTCTTTCCACACCGGTGTTAATTCCTCTCATACGATGAACATTAGAGCTGGCTTAGTGTCACAGCACGCGTAAGATGTGCCTCCTCCGTCTTCTTTGGTGCCTTGATTGATGTCATCGTGTCCCATCTGATAACAATTGTAACACCAGATTTGATTCTTGTCGGCACCTCCACTTCCTGAACCATTTGACCTGTCCTTTCCATGCATACTACCACGTCCATCTTGATCTCGACCTCAGCCTCTTCCATGACCACGGCCACCCTAGCCTTGACTTCTGGTCTCTAGTGACTTACCTCAATCCGAGGAGTCACCACCTTCCTTCTTCCATCATTCTTATCACTCAATCCGAGTGAGTAAGAGTTGATCATCACCATCGATGCCTCCAAATTTTTGGTGTGTGCGCTCCTCATATGCCTCAGCCAGTTGACCGCTTCTTTAAATGATAGAGTCTTGAGGTCATAGCAGAATTAATCGATGTCAGCGATCACATTCAAGAAATGATCTGACAAAGTGTCAAACAATTTCTTAATGAGGGAAATGTCTTTCAATGTCCTGCCCGTATTAGCATATCTGACAGACATACTTTTGAGCTTGTCGACGTACTAGTTGAGGGTCTCCTCCCCTTCCATGGGCGAGGAATCAAAGTCACTTTTCAACCTCTGTAGCCGTGCCTTCTTGATATGATCTGCACCAATGAACATCGTCTTGAGATAGTCCAAGAACTCCCTTGCCTTCTTCTGGTTTGCCACTTGCATGAGGAGATTCTCTTGGAGTGCTTGGAAAAGATGCAACCTTGCATTCTTGTTCTTCTTTGTGACGGACACACCGTCCACCGGTTCGAGTGTCTCCCACATACGTTGATCTTAATTCTATCATGGCATGCACCCAAATCACCCAATTTTTATAATTCGTTGTCGTTATTTATGAGAATATAAACAACCCATCACTGCTCTCCCGTAAGGCTTCTCCACCAGCAACGAGCGAAAGTGTATTGAATCAGGGGTACTTGGGCATAAAACTAAGCTATGATACAAAATGTTAGCTAGGCACATGACTGATATCTTACACTACTAGAAGTATATGGTAAATTACCACACTTAACTTAGAGGGAAGAAGAAATTTTTTTCTGTAATTTTCATTGAGAATAAAATAGCCCTGTTTCTACTATACATACTAACTAAAAATGGAAAGAAACAATATTTATGTTTATCTTTCAGATTTTGTATCTCTACTGAAGAAAAATCAATCTTTCCAAATCTACTAATAAATATTCCAATGAATAATCAAGTGTATCTCCATTGAATATCCACTGCATATGTCCAATTGCGTATTATGAAGAATATCCTTAGAATACTCAATGAAATGAGCCACGATCTGGATTAAACCCAATAATTAGCGGATGGGATTAACTATTTCTACCTCTGCATAATTCTGGACAAATTAAAATCTACAATATAAGTAAAGAAAACAAACGTAAGAAAATTATGCAGTCACTATGCTCTGTTCTGGACCAGTGTTCTAAAAGGCGCTAGGCGGCCCTAGGCGGTTGGCTTGGGGCCTAGAGACTAATCGGCTAGGCGGGGATTAGGCGGAAGGATTAATCGGATGATTAGGCAGAGTTATATATATTAATAATATATTTAATAATTAATTATTAAATTATACCTATAAAATTTAATTTTATTTTAAAAATAAAATATATAAAATAATTAGGCGCTAGGCGGCTAGGCGAGGCGTTTTTGAACCGCCCAGAGATTAGGCGGCCGCCTAGGCGGCTAGGCGGCCGCCTTTTAGAACAGTGTTCTGGACACGTAAAGTATTTCTTTTTCTCAGTGCTGGAGTTGTTGATTGACCGCTGCCTTTTATTCCTGATTGGTCGAGCCAGTCCACTCAGATACAACACATCCAATATAAATTCATTCTTATAAGTTCAAATTTAACATATTTTTAATATTTGTATTCATATAGTTCAATTAAAATCATCATATTTCAATCTAAAATTCTATAAAATCCAATCAAAATTAATAAAAATATATTTCAAAAAATCACGGGATAGACAAATATGATTTAGTCTTTACATTTTATACATACATTATTTATGTTTTCAACCATTCGAAATGTTGAAATGTATTTTGAATTCAAATAATTACCTTTAAAATTATATTTTTATTATGCATAATAAAAATTTCTGAATCTGCCATTATATTTAAAGTGGCTTACATAACAATAATAATTTTGCTTAATAACCACATTAGCCTTACTTGTACCCCCTGGTCTACAAATTCGTCACGATGCACTTATTAACCCTACCTATGATATAAATTTTCTGAATTCTAATGTTATTGGAAAGGATTAGCCCCTATACATAAATGTTTGCATGGATGGCAACATTAGGTGGATAGTGAAGACAGTTGTTCATCCGAATCCTATCTAAATACAATATAAATTCATATGTAATCATTTTAAATTTTATATTATTAAATAAATGTACTCTCAATTCAAATAATAATATCATATTTTATCCCAAAAAAAGTCAATATATAGTTCAATCAAAAATAACAATATAATTTAAATTTAAAAATTTCTGATTCTGCCATTATGTTTAAAGTGACTTAAAAAACAATAATAATTTTGCAAAACCACATTGGCCTTATTGTACGCCCTCTGGTCTACAAATCCATCACCAGCTCTAGGAATAATAGATGCACATATAACATATTAACCCTACCTAAGGTGTCAATTTTCTGAATTCTAATGTCAAAGGAAATTAGGATTAGTCCTAATTTGTACAAAAGGGTTTGCATGGCGGCAGCATTACACTACCAGATTTTAAATTTTTTGCGGATCATATTTTCACCGTAAAAGATCCGAGAAAGACCCAAAAAAGTATATTTTTCGGGCCTAAATTTGACACACGAAAACTGTCCTCAAATAAGCCCGAAAAATAAATTTTCGGTTTTGTTATCGGATTTTTTTCGGGTCTGCGGGGACGGAATTAAAATACCACAAAATAGAGGGTCCTTAGAGGGTCCTTTGCGTACTTGTTTCGGACAACATTTTTCGGACCATTAGGGGACCAGATTTTCGGGTCCTTTGAGGGTCATTTGAGGGTCATTTTTTCAGATTTTCGAATATAGGGGAAAATGATCCAAAAAATTTCGTCAACCCGTTACACATCCTAAGAGCATCCGAAAAGAGTCCAAAATTTTGTTTCGGGCCATTTCCCACCCGATGATACTAATCCGCAAAACTTTTAGAATCTGGTAGTGAATTATTGGATGGACAGTTAGCTAGTGAGGATAGTTCTTCATCCAAATATAATTTAAATAAAGTATATATTCATTTGTAATTATTTAAATTTGATATATTTTAAATATATGTATCTCCAATTCAAACAAAAATATCATATTTCATTCTAAAAAAGTCAATATATAGTTCAACCAAAATCAATAATATAATTTAAATAAATATGGGACAGGTAAAAAAAGTTTCATTTTTAATCATTTTAAGATGTTGTGTTACATTTTGAAATCAAATACATCATATATAAGGTTTTATTTTTAAATTTTTTTTCGAATAAGCTTTTGGTTTAACAACTTTAAATTTCTGATTCCATCATCGAATCCAATGTTTGAACATAACAGGCATGTTTAAATGGAGTTAAAAGCATACAAAGCGGTGAAAAAACATCAAGGTAGACATGATCCACTAAGATGTCGTTTGTAAAATTAAGAGCTGAATGTTGTATGAAAATCTGAATGGTCAAATCACTGGTCAAACCACATTTAATTACTGAATGATTTACTTTTATTTGGTAATTCTTTTTTTTAATATCTTAATATATAATGACTTATAAATAAAAAAAATTATAATTATAATTATAATTTGACAACATAAAAATAAAATTTAAAGTTATGATCATGTTATAAAAAATATTATTTATTTATGAAGTGTGTGAGATTCTAACTGAAGAAACTAGTTGTGGTCGACATTGATGTGATTTTGATTGAAGTACAATCCGAGCAGAGTTGATTCCATAAGAATATGAAAAAATAAAGAGATAATTATAATAATTGTATCGATATCGCCTCTGAATGATTCAGATATAAAATTGGTAACAAATCAATCAGATGAGTTTTTTTTTCATTTGGCCTCCTTTCAACAATTTTTTTCGAAAATGGCCCTGCATGAGAAAAGTTTTCGGAAATGGCCTTCTTTTGGCGAGCCGCTGTTTGAAACGGCGGTTGGGTTGAGAGAAGCCGCTGTTTCAAACAGCGGTTCGACTGATGTGCTGACTGGATAGACAGGTGGACAAACCGCTGTTTCAAACAGCGGCTGGTTTTAGTCCAACCGCGATTTCAGCCGTTGTTTCAAACAACGGTTTGAAAAAAAACTTTTCTCATGCTCAGGTTCATGTCGAGTCGTCGCAATCCGAGCCGGGCAACCCCGAAACTCCAACATATGCAGCCTCAAAGCGCCACATCCGGCGACGAGGGCAGCAGCGCCTCAATTCGCGACGGCAGAACCGATCAAGCAGCTAGCTAGGGTTTGGAAAGCAAGAAATCCATCGCCACTGCTTATGCAGAAATTTCTGCTCCACTATTCTCCATTCACAGCCACTCGTTTTCTCTGTAAATTATTTTGACAGGAAAAGGACAAATGAATAAAGAATAGTACGTTCGACTAAGGCCATTGACGCACATAGCTGCATCCAGATCTGAATCGCCTTGGCCAATCAGCCCTTTAGCGAAATCAGCAGAATGGGAGCCTCAGTCCACAGCGACGCAGTGCGTTACCAGGGCCAGTCGCTCAATCTCGAGTCTCCGGCCTCAAATTCTTCATCCAGCGTTGCTCAATCGGCTCTCCGCTACTGCGCAACATCCGTGCAGTTAGCCGCAGAGCCACACCATCATCGCTTTGCAAACCAACTGGTCCGCCATTCGCGCTACTTCACCGTAGCACCAGCGACTATTGACACAACCTGGAGCACTTGGTCGGACACCGTCAGCAGCAACACAATCGCGGCGCGGCGCGGCGCGGCGCGGCACAACATGGACTCAACCGCTGTTTCAAACCGCGGTTGGACTAAGACTAGCCGCTGTTTGAAACAGCGGCTGAAGTCGACGACAAACCGCCGTTTGAAACGGCGGTTGGACTAAGACCAGCTACTGTTTGAAATAACGGTTTGTCCACCTGTCTGCTGACTGGGTAGCCCAGTCAGCACATCAGTCGAACCGCTGTTTGAAACAACGGCTTCTCTCAACCCAACCGCCGTTTCAAACAGCGGCTCACCAAAAGAAGGTCATTTCCGAAAACTTTTCTCATGCAGGACCATTTTCGAAAAAAATTGTTGAAAGGAGGCCAAATGAAAAAAAAACTCCAATCAGATTTTTCAAATATTCATTAAGAGAAAAAGAACAAGTGCTCGGTTCACTGAATGCTTAATATAATAAGCGATCACCTCTTAATAGAGCTCAATAAGTGCAACAAAATAAAGCCTAAATTTTATATTTTGCCATATTATAGCTAAACCCTACTTCTTTCTAGCGAATAACTTGGTCCGTGGCTGAATGTAAGCGGAAGACAAAAGGTAGACGATAACATCCTGCTTATATATATCAGACACATCAACAGCTGCTCTCTAGCTGCTGGTTGACAGATGATGTCGATTGTTAGATTTTTAATGATGCGGGCATGACGAAGAAGTAATACAAAACAGTCAATGAGAGGTTTCCTTGTGACACAAGTAACTTAACACTCTCTCTACCTTACCTAATAAGTAACCATCTAAACTACTAATCTGACTTTTAGCGACTCAAAACAAGCATAAGCATCCAATTTTAATATTACTTGTTAACTGATCAAACTAAGAATTCTACATCAGTAATCATTTTATCAACTATCAATTTTCGCAATTTGGTTCCTTCCTTATTCCACACACTTCATAAAACATAGGCATACGGAATATGACTTGAAGAGAAAAGCCTGCTTCATTTCACCAAACAGTTGAAATTGGTGCATTGGAAAAAATCCACACTTTGACTGCAATAATAATCGGAGGTCAATTATCTAAGTTATAAATTTAGTATGATCTTTGTCTCTTCTCCAAAGAAATATATATCTATGTATATTGAGAGAAATGCACTACATAATGCATGAAAATGATTATTGATGGTATTGAATAATATATTTATATATTAATAAAGTACACGAGAAATAGTGTTTTTCTCTCTTTTATTTAATTGTACCTTAAATATGTGTATCAATCAAATTTGTATTTCTTTTGTACACAAATATAGCAAATCAGCAGCACAGGCTGATCCACTGAAAAAAATAAAAAAACAAAAATAAGAAAAACTCTTCACAAAAGTATACCGAAAACTAATTACAAACTATATATATGAACTGTTTGATGATAGTACTACTATTTGTCTATATATCTGTAGTTTGAAGGCTGAAGAACTTGAAGCTGGCTTCCCCAAGCACGAGCTCCCACATGTAACGATTTCCAGGAATACATTTGACTATCTGAAAAATAAAGGGCAAATAAATGTTAATTGTGAGTGATCAGTTTTTAAAAGATGAATTAGAACTTATAGAATACGTAACAAAAATTAAACAGACTACAAAATAAAATTTAGCTAGAAGAAATTAAAGAGTAGTACTATGACTTACTGTTGTAGAAAGTCTTTGATGAAGGAATAATTATGAATGGCTTCTTCGTCAAAAAGCTCCGCCCATGACTGAAAGGATGAGCTTGTGGGTGAGAAGCTGCTAAACGTATAGCTACTGCTTAGGTTATGATCTTTAGCGGTCTCTATTTGGTTTGCACTTGTACTGCAATCTTTAGAAACTGTGACCAGTGCAGGAAGATCAACTTGATAATATGGACTGTTATCATTTGTGCTCAACCCACTCTCTGGGTTCAATCCACCACCTTGGTAACTAACCGCCCTTGAGTTTGCAACCCCTTGAAGCTCATCGCACACTTGATGAGTAAGAGGTGTTTCCGATGAGTTCACAAACTGATGCTTTGAAGACAAAGCGTTATTATTATTTGTGTCATGTGAACCAGAGTTACTATGAAGTAGGCCTTGGAGTGAGGTGTGGTCTTGAGATGTGCCAAAGCCGAGGGTATTTTGGGTATTTGTGATGTTCATGGCCTGGATTAGGTTTTGAAATAACTGGGCTTTGGCTAGTTGTGCTGCTGCATCTGCTTGAAGCCTTAGAGCACTTAGGTTTTCCCATGGGTTGTTGTTGTTGCTCATCAAGTTTGCTATATTTGATGTGGCGAGCAGTTGGGTCAGATTCATCAGTAAGTTGTTGTAATCTGTTCGCGGCTTGTGTGTCGTTGGGTCTATTCCCATTTGGAGCAGCTTCCTCCTCAAATGGGTGTTCCAAAAGTTCTTGATCTCATTGTCTGTCCTTCCGGGTAGATGAGTTGCAATCCTCGACCACCTGAAACCATTTTAGCGCAGCCGGTCAGTACATGAGATACAGCTAACTTATCTGAGCTTCTATATCTATGAAGTGATAAACCAAGAGATGAGTTGATGAAACAAGGACATACTTGTTTCCTAGAACGGAATGAAGATGAATAATGATACGCTCCTCGTCTTCTGAAAACTTTCCTCTCTTAATATCCGGCCTCAAGTAGTTTGTCCACCTTAATCTGCAACTCTTGCCACAACGATTCAGTCCCGCAAGCTTTGGTAGTGATCTCCAGCTCCCATGGCCGTTCTTGTTGATAAAATCAACCAACTTCTCATCTTCCTCCGGTGTCCACGGCCCTTTCTTCAATCCATCATCTTCAAAACTTAACGGAGACCTGCCCATGCTGGATTCTAGTGATGTCCAAGTCTAAAGAATTCAGAATGAGGTTTTAACTAACCAAAGTTGTTAGCAATGAAAGTATTGATTAGACAAAGATTAGTATTTATACAAATTGCGAGGTTGCATTAGGGGAAGACGTGTGTTGGAGGGTTTGGGCTTGTTTTCATATTATATTAGTTTTGAGGTTTAATTAATTGGCGTAGAAGCTTCCAAAAACAAGGGGTGAAAAATGGAAAGTTAGCCTAGCAACCATTTTTGTCAGTTTGTCAAACATGAGAGGATGCAGAACTCCTTTGAACAACTGAATTAAACCCTACCAAAAACTAAGGATTAGGTTAGCCATGTGGCATTTTATCAAAGGTCACTGATGTGAAGTACTGATACAAACACGTATTGAATATGTGTTGTGATATATATTTTCACTCCTATATCCAGGTATTATTAATATGATAATTTAGGTTAAAATCTTTGTGAAAATTGTAGCCTATCTGATTTATCAGCTGATCATCTCTGTATTCGATAATCCCTGCTTGCTGTCAGTATTTCTTTCAGCATTTTCTTGAAATGTAAAAGAAGAATAAGATACAAGGATATCTAATGATCTGAGATCAAATAATCACTAGATCAGCAAAACTCGATCCAAACCTGGTAGTTGGAGCAAAGTCATGTGAATGTTTAATCAACTATACATTTTCAGATTATGTATACACGACAAGCTTTTTTAACACATTCTGCAACATAATTGGTGTGGTGCCCTCATCATCAGAGCTGCATCATGACCTAATGGTTTCCATACTTTCCCGCATTATATGAGAGCACACAATCTATCTGGTGGCACTCTCACTTTCCTCACAATTCTTGATACCATATTTTAGGAGTAAGTTTCCAAGTAGAGTCACCTCATCTGCATCGTCATTATTTTTGTTCGGTTCCCGTGTCATCGCACAAGCCTGAATATTAAATTTCATGGCTTTGAATGATCCTCGCTGAACATCCTCTTAACTGCTCCCCTCCTGATTTTCGTCACTTCCTTGATCATCTTCCTCCTTCCACCTCTAAATTACATATTTATTCATGTTCAAACTCTATTGTATTAGCTCCATTCAAAGAAAAAAAACAGTAAAAATGCCACCAAACACTATTCAAAAAATAAAATAATGTAACAAATAACATATACCATAGATTTCAGAAGACCAAAAGAAGATGCATGCATGAAGCTGAAGGTAGGGATAAGAGATCTCAGTATACCAAGACCAGAACTTAGCATATAGTCAAACCCAATATAAGGTGTATAATCGAAAATGTAACAGCGGACTATATATCTGTACAAAAATCTGATATTCAGAACCTAACTTTGATTTGAAAGATATACGAGGTTTCATCTGCCGTTTGTTTCCTCAAGGTTGAAATTCAAACAGGTGACATAAACAAAGCTCACATTAGTCAACCAGCTAGGGAGATTAAAAGAAGACAGTAAGTAAGATTTGCTGGCTCAATTTTCCCACCACCCAATTTCATCTTACCTCATTAGCTTCCTCAACACTTAACAAACCCTTCTAACAAATTTCAATGCTTACAACAATCGAATCAACGACCAAAAAATATATATATATAAAAGATCAGTGTCTGTCCGTACGACGCTCCCAGTCACGTGACACACCCCGCCTCCAACCACGCCCAATCCCCCCAACCGCTCTCTCCTGTCCACCCCCACTAAACCTCGCAATCCCGATCGCCGCTGTCCGTATGACGCTCCCGGTCACTCTTTATTACCACCCTTCCGACGGGTACCAACACTTCTGAAATATAAAAACCAATCAAATCCATACATATATGTGTTATGATTTGGAGTTAACTTATCAAACATGGCTTCCTCAGTAAATCTCTCGATTCGTTCTTTTCGCTTCATTTTTATGTCATCTAGGGTGAGAGGGATGAAGACAACGACATGAGTACAAAACTGTTTCATCATCATCAACCAAACAATGAGGAAAAACTGTGGGTGTTTGGTTCTTTTGGTTTGCAACAAGGAAATTTCCTCTACGGTTTAGTTAAGGGCGTGTTTGGCAAGTAATATAACATGATTAATAATATACATGATTAATACTAGTTTAATTACGTTCCATGACACACTGGGTATTCCTCTATAACGGTTTGTGAAAACAGAGGATTTATGCATTTTTTTACTAACCCAATGAGCAATGGTTACCTTGTCTTTGTTTAGTCTGTTATCTATCAGCTTTCTGGAATAATCGTGGTTAAAGAAATGAATTGACCTAACATTGGTCAAAGCGTTGTCAATAAATAATTAACCAGTATTATAACTTACTACGTAAAGTATTAACAGATGTGTTTTATCTTGCACCTGCTGGAGGTTGTGGGTTACATGATCTCCGACAACCAGTTAGGATAATAAGGATATTAAATATGTGAATAAGAGTTGCAATGATAGTGTTGGTCGGTTAGGTGATGATCTGTCATTTTTAAGATTTCGAGTTCAAGTCTAACGGATAATTAGATGTGTGAGTATTTTTTTTGTATTTATCCTATCGATTGTCAAAAAAAAATTACTATAAATTTTCAGGAGATCATATTATAAGGATTTAGTTATATATGTGAAACTATGCCGATTCACTTGTAAAAGAGTTTATTTCTAAAACAATTATAGGAGGTTCAACGAGGATAGATGCAGACTGAACTTCCATTTTTCATTAGTACACAGAGGAATGTCCTTCAATTAAAGAACATATTATCAATAATCAAGAATGTTGCTCTACAGAAAAACAATGTGTCAATATACTCAAACCTTAAAAGAAACATTTTTTTAGGATTAACTACAAAAATATATTTTAAATTGTCACTCAAAATCAAATTAAAGTACCAAACTATTCACATTCCCCAAAATGTTGTTGAGCATAATATAGTTGTAATAAGAAAGACAGTGAATAAAAGACAATGAAGAAATATCATATAAAGAAACCAATACGAGAGATAACTCAAAAAAATTCAACATCTAGGATAGAATGCATATATAAATATGTACTCATCTAGTAGAATGCCCACCAAAAAATTCTAGCTAACTAAAATACTCTCGTGTTGTTAATCTTTGTCAACATTTAGTATTCAGAGCCCTATGAAGTTCCTAGGGGGTGTAGATGTTGGCTTCAGCCATGCTACAGGGAACAGGGTCAACAGAGTGGCGAGGCCGCCATGATTTGCCACCACCCCTATTGAGATGACCGAGCATTAACACCATACCAAACGCAAACAAATTACACCGAGTGGAAGTTGATGATGAAGGAGACAATCGGGTCCGCTGTCTACCCCACATTGAAACGAACAAATTACAACGAGTGGGCGCTGATGATGAAGGTCAACTCTAGGCCTACGGTCTCTGGGAAACCATTGATCTCGCAGACACATACCACTAGGACGACCGTATCTAGCGCACTCAGCCATTTTCTACGCCATGCCGCAGAAGATGTGGGCGTGCCTTACTGTCAAGTGCACTGTCAAGGAGGCATGGCACGCCATCAAGATTATGTGTGCGGGTGATGTTAGCGTTCGCAAGGCGAACTCAAGAACAACTTCCAGTAGGAATTTGGCGACATCGAGTTCAAGGAGGACGAACAGATTGATGACTTCACCAAACGCATCTCCGGTCTAGTAAACAATTAAGTTTTGCACTCTCAGCGACGACATAACCAAAGTTAAGGTAGTGAAGAAAATGCTTCAAGTTATGCTGGAACAATTTATGCAGGTGGCCATTGCGATCGAGATGCTACTAATTTGAGGGATCTTCTTGATCGATGAAGCTTCAGGCCATCTCTGTGTGCTGCTAGCAGTGGTACTCGTGCTCCAGTAGTATCAGCAAAACAAAAGCTGCAACATGACAACCGCGAGATCAACTCTGCACACCATGGTAGGCTATTCAACAACCGTGAAAAAGGGACTTCACACAATGTCAAGGACACTCAGTCATCTAACGATGATGGAAGGGCAATAAGAAGAGCAAGTGTCACTAGTGTGATAAAGCGAGTCAATGGACTCATGACTGTTGAAAAGATGAAGATGCATTGAGGAGGCATATTTCATATAAAAAGATGGCAATGATGATGAGTCATCTCTACTGATGGCTTAGGTAGCCTCTCTAACATTCTTTCTCGAGCAACCTCACGCGCATAATAAGAAGACGCTGCAAGAAGGAGACTGGCATCCGGTACCTCGACAATGAAATGTCGAAGCACATGATTAGCAACATTGGATCATTCTTTGAGCCGGATTGCACCATCACCGAGGTGGTGCATGCAGTTTGGTGATGGCTCGGTGATGAATATTGTCGGGGTGGCGCGGTCATGTTTACTGGGTGAAAGGAGTGTCACTATCTTCTTGCCAACTTTTACTTCATTCTGAGGCTCCGCAGCAATATCATTAATTTGGACAACTCGACGATGTCGGATGCCAAATACTAAAAGAAGAAGGTGAGCTTTGACGTGCTAAAAAAATTGGGACGCGGTAAAATGGTGTGTGGTCTCCCTGATATTGATCATGAAGAGATAAGCTTTGTGACGCATGTCTCACTGAAAAAGAACATCGGTCGTCACTATCAAAGAAAGTCAATTACCGTGCCAAAGATCACCTCGATCTACCTTGTGTATGACGATATGTGTGGCTTCATCAAGCCTGAGACGCATGGTTAAAGTTGTTATTTTCTCTTACTCATGGATGATACAATTCTTTATATGTGGCTGATTCAAACTGGATGAAATTAATGAATGTAAAAATGGTGTTTATGAGCTATGAATCAGACTTAAAGGTCTGCATATGAACACTAAAGGGGTAAACAAAGTCAAAAGGTGCAAGCGGGAGGAAACCAGCATGTACGCCACCCTAGAAACATTCATTGTCGAGTACACAAATGACGCACTTTCAAGTGATAGTACTTAGAGTGAGCTGGAGCCTAATATTAATATAGTTGAATCTACACTCAAAATCAATTGACTATGAGTGGGGGAGCCCAACTATATGTTAAGATCGTTATAGACTAACAAATGGGCGATGTGGGATATAAACCACTGTTCAACACCCACCCTCACTTGCAAAAGCCTCTGATAAGGACATCAAGTGGGACCTCATGCGGAGAAAGATAACCGTCACGGGTGTATACAAAGGGTGCGGCCAAAACCCGCTCTGATACCATGTTAATATAGTTGAATCTACACTCAAAATCAATTGGCAATGAGTGAGGGAGCCCAACTATATATCAGGATCGTTATAGACCATGTAATGGGCGTGTGGGACATAAACCGCTGCTCAACACGCACCCACACTTACAAGAGACTCTGATAAGGGCAAAAAGTGGGACCTCATGCGGAGAACAAAACCGTCACGGATTTTATACAAATGGTGCGGCAAAAACCCGCTCTGATACCATGTTAATATAGTTAGATCTACACTCAAAATCAATTGGCAATGAGTGGGGGAGCCCAACTATATATGAGGATCAATCTTAAGCTTTCAATGGGCAATGTGGGATTATACCACTATGCTCAACACCTAACACACACAGGAGGCAAGTCCACCTCCCATGATAGTAACATCAGGTTCGCGATGTCACTGTTGCACATATGTATCATTCAAAATCAACCTGGATGACAAGGAGACGCAACGACGGCTCCGCACCATGATTGACTGCATCGGCGCCTCCGTTCCACGAGAGCTGGATTCAAAAGATCTTCTCCTCACAGTATGAAAAGAGTCCGCCTCCTTCATCGAGGCCAACACTAATTCAGCGTAAAGATTGTTAATGGAGAAAGGGATGGTGACCATGAAAGACAATCGCACTTGGGAGCCGGTGGATTTCTCAGTTGACCATCGTCCGATTGGTCTCAAATGGATCTACAAATTGAAGAAAAATTCACAAGGGGAACTGATCAAGCACGAAGCGCGTCTAGTGGCGAAGTGGTACGTGCAACACTCTGAAATCGACTTCGAAGAGGTCTTTTCACTGCTGACACGACTCAAATCTGCGCGCACACTAGTGATTGTGAGTACACACAAAATGGACGATGCATCACCTCGATATCAAATATACATTCTTAACCGCGACCTCACGGAGAAAATGTACGTCAAGCAACCGTCAGAATTCTTAACACCTATTTTTATTTCAATCATTTAGAAATTCACAATAAAAAAATTTCAATTTCAATTCTTTTTTTTTCTCTTTCCTTTTCCTTCCAAATATTTTTTCCTAATTCTCTCTAAATTGGAGAACAAAGTCCGAGTCATCTGTTTTGATGCTTTTCTTTGAGCTTAAGATCGACACTCCTGAAAACTATGTAAACACGGGCATGATTACATTTACAACAACTGATAACCAACGACAGCACCAGTTAACTGGATCTCATGCATACAGACTCATAACAGACAACGGCTGAATGAAATCAGCATCCAAATGGGACAACAGATCCATGGCAACATTTACACAACAGGTTCAATCCTACAAGTCACATTATGCTCAAAACCAAACAGCATAGCTTTTATTTATCAGACTTCCGCCACCTCATTTGGGACTTCAAGCACTGCAGCCTGTGGGACGCTAATATGCGCAGCTTGCTCAGAAGCACTGACGAGGGCCTGAAGCATTCTGAGAATCTCACTTGTGTCTTCCAAGTAGTACTTGGCCTTGCTGGGCTTCCTGCCAACAGTGCAGGCGAAGACCTCCGCAACTGGGGAAAGGGAAGGACCTCCGACTGAGCTCATTATCACCTCAAACATGTCCTCGTCTGATCGGTCATCCCCTATGCAGAGAACAAAATCTGGAAGCATTCCGTGGTCTTTCATGGTGTTTAGAAGATGGTCCGCTACAAGCCCCTTGTTGACACCCTATGTATCAAACCAATACTCAGGCTTTACAACATCATAATTCATAACGTTCACTATTATGCTTCAAACCAATTGCATAAGAATTATAGAACATCTCAACTGGAGCATCATTAACATTAGGGAAAAACTCAAAAGAGTTCTGAACTATTACTATTTTCTCAATTACGGTCTGAACTGTCATAAAAGGTCAAAATAAAAAAAATAGAATGATATTTTAAAATAAAATTCACTGTAACACAACTAAACAAATTTTACTATAACAAACAGACTTGTGCATGAAAACTATGTCGTTCACATAAACAAAACGACATCTTTTCATTCTCAAACAATCTTAATTCTCAACAAATTTAATAAGATTAGTTGATCTACAAAAAGAATTGAAATTAGTCCGAATTTTTTCATCGCACTCTTTTGACAATTCGGATAGTTAGGAACGTAATTGAGGAAGCGGTGATTTTCAGAACTCTTTAACTGTTTTTCCCTTGACATTATCAAACATTGGTGCGCCTTTGAAAAGACAATGACCAGAAGAATCCTACTAACCTGGGGTTTGACTTCAACTATGTGCTGGCCGCTCTTAACAGAAACTGGTTCATTTGACAAAACACTCTCAAGGTGATCGAGAAGCTCTTTAGCTTGGCATGATCCGAAATCTGGATCAGCATACTGATAGTTCCACACTAGAGCGCTCTCTTTAGTCTCTATTGCAGACCCATCGGTGGTCTCAGTGTATAGTTGCATCACTGGTTCGGCTATCTGTTTCCAGTCGAAATCTGTTACTGTGACACAAGTTTTCCAGTCTGCATCCTTGCTCGGTCTGTACAAAAATGAAAGGAGAAAAATGAGCAACTTTACTAAGTGAGCTGAATTCGTTTTGTTGCCACCTGATTTTAGTAAAGGGAAAGTGTATTAACCGTATAAAATAGCCTTGCTCTGCTGCGATCCCAAGCTTCTCGCAGGAAGAGAACCACTCGGCAAGAGTTCTTTTATCCTTGCCGCTGACCAGAAAAACAGCATTCTTCGGGTCTGTGCACAAACTGTTCAATATCCCGACCGCCTCCATGTTTGGAGCTTTGCTTATCGATTTATGATTGTTTTGTAGCATCATGGTGCCGTCATAATCCAGAAGTATAGCGCGGCATTTGGTTCTTTTGTAGGCTGAAACTATATGCTCCACTGAGAGCTTTCTGAAATTCGGATCCAAAGCGATCACGCGGAAGCCCAAGCCAAACCCTAAGCCCCAACATCTCCTTCTTACATGATCCTTGCACGACCGTTGAAGATCTTGCAAGAAGCTCTGCGCCCAGTATCCGACATGATGAGTGCTGACATATCGATAATGCTTCTCGTGGCGCATCGCTTTTTCTGGCTGGGAGAGCGTCAGAGCAGAGTCCATAGACTCCGCTACTGCATCAACGTTCCATGGGTTAACTCGGATAGCTCCACTCAGAGATGGTGAACACCCGATAAACTCGGAAACTACCAGCATGCTCCGTTTAGGCACCAAAGGATCTAAACCCAAAGCCTCGTCGAGCTTCTCATTCCCCTGTCGTGATATAACGTACTCGTATGGTATGAGGTTCATCCCATCCCTTACAGCCGTGACAAGACAGCACTCCGCAATCACATAATAAGCAATTCGTTCGTAAAACTGAAGAGGGGTGTCGATCAGCACCACCGGATCATATCCTTGTGTTCCGAATTTCCCATTGATCCGTTCCACGGTGGAATATGTCTCGGCTTGAACCTCCTGCACATCCTTCCCACGTCCTCTCGCGGGATTCGCAATCTGAACTAAGACAACCTTTCCCCGCTTCTCCGGATGATGTATTAGTAATTGCTCCAGCGCCAATAGCTTCAAGCTGATTCCTTTAAAGATGTCCAAGTCGTCGACGCCCAGCATCACGGTCTTCCCTTTAAACTTGTCATGTAACTCTGCAGCTTTCGACACAGTCTCTGGAAGACTGATCACAGACTGTAGTTGGTCCTTGTGGATCCCAACAGGAAGGATCTTAATACTCACTGTGCGGCCGTAGTATTCAAGGCCGATGTAGCCGCGCTTTGAATGATAAGAGAGGCCAAGCATTCTGCTGCAGCAGGAGAGAAAATGTCGAGCATAGTCAAATGTGTGGAAGCCAATCAGGTCCGAGTTCAGCAAAGCACGGAGCAGTTCATCTCTAACTGGAAGGGTCCGATATATCTCAGACGACGGAAAGGGGCTGTGGAGAAAGAATCCGAGCTTTACTCGGTTAAATCTCTTCCTAAGAAAAGTCGGCAAAATCATCAAATGATAGTCGTGAACCCACACATAATCATCATCGGGGCTGATCACTTCCATCACTTTATCCGCGAAAATTTTATTCACAGACACGTAGGCCTGCCAGAGAGATCGATCAAACCGGCCACCAAGATCAGGGGAGAGAGGAAGCATGTAGTGAAACAAAGGCCATAGCTGCTGCTTACAGAACCCATGATAAAACCTGCTGAAAAGCTCCGGTGGGATGAAAGCTGGAACACATTTAAACGTGTCCAGCAGGGTCTGGGCCACCTCATCTTGTTCGCTCGGATCAATCTCCTCTCTAAGACTACCGACGTATATAACCTCCACATCATCTCCGAGACCATCCTTGAGTTGCAAGAGAAGCGAGTCTTCATCCCAGCTGAACTGCCATAGCCCGCTGTCTTCTGCTCGATGTGCTCGAAGGGGAAGCTGGTTTCCGACAATGATCATCCGCTCTTGCGCGATGGACGAAGGAGCATCGGAAGTAATACTGCTGCTACTTTCATCGTCTAGTTCAGACAAAACCCCGGAAACAGTCATTACTCGAGGAAGCCTTTTCCCCATTCTACCGAAAGTCGGAGTGTCACCCGAAGCGAGTTCCAGAAGATTAGTATAAGACCTCGAAACCATCTCAAGCCAGCAACGTCAAACTCACAAAAATACCAAGAACCCCAATACCTGCCAGCCTACAAAAGCTTCAATAATAACAGGTTTAGTTTAGAGAAGCTAAACACCATAAGAATGCATTGACTGCTAGCTGTAAACCAGATCTAGCAAATGATTGTAACAGTCATAATCCCAGAACCACAATGTTTGTCTGGATTTGTCTACATCATATACAACCTCAAATTCTCATCTGCCCTCACTCAGATTTGCTCCAATTCCACACAGCACTCAGCAGTCAGCACTAAATCTATCCACACATGAACAATAATAACTAGCAGCAGCATATGGAGTAGAAGATATCCAAAAACCACACTCACAACCTCACATGCAGTTCCATACCCAGAACAACAATGCAAACCAGAAAGCTCGCCAAATCAAAGTAACACAAAAGCGAAGATCCGACTTACCCTAGAAGACTTCAGACACCAATTATTCGAGAACCAATCAAGTCCGAGACTGAGATGAGAGAAGAAGCTAAAGCAAGACCCTCCTGGGAAACCCGCACTAGTAGCCCCTGAAAATGGAGAAAAGATTCGAGAGGTATCAATCAAAAGTGCCAAAAGCCACAAGTCCCGAACTTTGCCATCACAAAATCAACCCCATTGTAAAAATCGCAGCTTTACATCGAAGGTGCGAGTGTCGTCCAGCGCGGTTGATTCTACACTTGGTGGGTTTTTGTGGTTCTTGGGTTGTTATTATTACCGGCACAAAAATACAAAACGGTCCAAAGAACGAAGTAGGCGGAGTTCGATTAACCATGGAGTGCTTTATTTATTGCTTCGTTGAATTTTGCTGTTAAGTTGGATTAATCAGGGAGGGTTAGTGTTCAACTCTAGCACGTGGTTAACCTAACCCGACTGGCTTTGGGAGGGGTGATAGTCTGGGCAGTACGAACGGAGGAGAATGAAGAGTGGGATGCACGCGTTGATGGGCCGGTGGGGCATACCGCCTACGATGACGGTTGTTGCGGTGGTTCCGCTACTGTATATTTTAATCTCATAGTTTCATCGGTTCATATTTATTTGAATTCCGATTTAGTGCTAATTGATTTAAGGATTTAGATCCCATGATATGAATATTAATCGATTAGTAGTTACAAAGCAAAACGACGTAGTTTTGAGTATGTTATTTTTAGCTTTGATAATATTTCGGATTGTAAAGCTAAAAACAATCAACTTATAATTATGTGGTTTTGATTTGTAACTACAGATCACAATTTGACATGTGTGTAGTTAATATTTATTAATATTGTTTATAACAAAATCACATTATTTTCCTCCCAAACTATCCTAATTTGTTTGACTTGATACTTGTTTAGCATTATGAAATCTAAATCCTTACGGTCATGTATCAGATTTCTTGATTTAATTATTGAAATGATGATTGAATGAAATATAAATGGAGTGGGACGTCATGCTCATTTATTTATGATGATGATGACGACATTTGATGAAACAATAAACAAAACTTATTGATTTCCAAAGTTATATTATTATCATTTATAAGTTGGTCCCATTTTGATTTCCATTAGGGACAAGTCACTGGACGTGTATTCGACGTTAGATATAACGTTTAGCGATTCGGTTATAAATAAATTAATCATATGTAAATAATATATTTAATATTTAATATTTAAAATACATATTTAAAAGTAATTATTTTTTAAATTAAAAAAATTTTACATAATTAATCTAGGCACTAGGAGAGTTTTTGACATCAGCATCTAGTTACTTATCGCCCACTTAGGCCACTATTCTAAAAGGCGTCCGTCTAACCGCCTAGGCGGCTGATTAATTATGTTAAATCATTTAATTAAAAATATATTCATTTTTAAATATATAATTTTCAAATATTAATTATTAAATATATTATTAATATATGTAACTCCGTGTAGCTGTCTGATTAATCTCAATCTTGCGGACTAATCATTAAACATTAGTTTCACTGCTTAGCACATTTTAACACTTTTTATAACACGGTTAAACGGGCTAGGTGTACGTCTTTTAGACGGGATATAATAGGCTATCTTAGCAATTATATTATAATAAAATAAAATAATAAGTTTCAAGAGTAAAATTGGTCGTACAAAATTATTTCACTTTGTTTTATTTTCATTTATTAACTAAAAATCTTCCCAGTTTCCGCTTTGATAAGTCTATGTGCGCGATTTCTTAACTAAGAATTTCAATATTTGTATTTTATAGAAGATTTTATTTAATTTGTTATAATTTATTAATGAATATTAAAGAAGCTGGTTTAAATTATACAACTAACAAAAGTTCACACAAAACTGCCGTTGTCGTACCTTCATTATTCAATCCAATACTTTTAAAATAATATTTAATATTGTAAAATTTAAACTATTTTTGAACAAAATCACTTAACCTGTGAAAATATAAGCAATTTGTGAGGATCGGTAAATGTATTTTAAAAATTATAATAAAATAATGATGGATGTTAAGTAAACAATTTATTTATATTTTGGTATCTATTAGACTATTTTGTAATATTTCTTGTTTCACAGTAAATTAAAATTTCCACCATCGAATTTGATGATAAAATGCTATAAAAAAATTTGTTTGATTTTAAATGGAACTTGGTAATTCAAATTTTAATTCCTCACTTATTGTGTGAAAATTTTAAAATATTGTGAAATCACATGACTATAAATAATTTGTCACTGCTATAAACTCAAAACTATTCTAGAACAATTTACAATTTAATGTTTTAAGTATGGGGCGATTTAATAAAAAAAATCACATTTTATGCGAGAACTCTGAAAAACATCTCATCTCATGATTATCCGATTTGACATCAAAAACTTAGATTAGTTGAAAAAATTGATTGTGGGTTTAAACATGTATCACAATTTTAGGAGAAACATAAGTAAAATGATTTAGCAAAATTACATTTTTTTATCAACTCCCATGTTGCCCGTCACGTGTTTCACTTTGTTTCATGTCACATGTCACCAGACTCTCTTTTTAATTCATTAGTTCTTATTTTTAATTTTTAGAATCAAGTTATGTAATTATATTGATATTTTTTTAAAATCAATTATAAAAGTATAAAATTTAACTTAAGGTAGATTTTGGATATAATTTTTAAAAAAAATTATTTGTTCAATTTATGTAAAAGATTTTTATTTAATTTTTAACAAAAAAGAACATATCAAAAAAGAAGCAAAAATACAGATAAAATATTTGTAATTTACCTTGAGGGTGTTCTGTTTTTAAGAAGAGAATTGGGAGGATTTAAGGCAATGACTCATGGGTGCTCACGCTTGAAAATGACGTTGTTTTATGTTCTTTTCATTAAAATACTCCACCCTTCTTAAATGAATAGAAAAAATTAATAAAAAATTCAAAAAATAGAAAAAATTGTAAAACAATAAAAAATTTTGTTTAAAAAGAAAAATCCAAAAAATAAAAATAATTAATTCACAATTTATATTTTTATATTTATTAACAATAGTTTATTCATCTAATGAACATATAATCAAATCTGATGAACACAGCATCTCATCTAATAAATATATTATCAAATTGGATGAACATATCATCTTATGAACATAACAACATAACAACTCATCTGATGAACATAATTGTTCATCTGATAAACATAACAGCTCATCTGGTAAATATATCGACTTATCTGATGAACACAACTGCTCATATGATGAATATATAATTCAATGAATATATCAGCTAATCTAATTAACATATTTACAAATCTGATGAATATAGCAGCTCATATTATGCATTAAAGCTCATATGATGATCATATTAGAATAAATATCTCCAAAAGTAAATGGAGCTCATCTAATGAATGCAGCTCTTCTATATCTTCAAAAGTAAATGAAGCTCATCTGATGAACATAACAGCTCTTCTAATGAACATATTATCATATCTAATGAACACTACAGCTCATCCGATGAACATATCATTTGATAAACTATAAAAGCTCATTTAATGGATATACCAACTCATCTATTGAACATAGTAGCTAATGTGATGAACATATATTATCAAATCTGATGAATATAACTACTCATCTAATGAACATATCATCTGATAACATAGTAGTTCATATGATGAATATAATAGCTCATCTGATGAACATATCAGCTCACGAGATGAACATATAATCTGATGAATATAGCAGCTCATCTGATGAACATAACAACTCATTTATTAAATATAGCAGCTCTTTTGATTATATAATCAAATATAATCAACACAGTAGCTCATCTGATGAACATCACAACTCATCTGATGAATATAGTAGATTAGGTGTCAACAAAATTAAAAAAAGCTCATCTAATAAACATAATATCAAATGTGATGAACATATAATCCAATGAACATGTAATCAAATCTGATGATCATAGCAGTTCATCTGATGAACATAGGAGCTCTTTTGATGAACATATTATCAAATCTAACGAACATAACAACTCATATGATGAATATATCACATGATGAATAATGCAACTCATCTTATGAATATATTATTAAATTTGATGAATATAGTAGCTCATCTGATTAACATATCATCTAATGAACATAATTGAAATATGATGAACATATTTATTAGTTAATAAATATTAAATTTTCTAATTTAATTTTTTTTTGAAATTTTATAATTCAAGATAATATATTTTTTCTACTTTTTTAGATTTTTTTAAATTTTTTTATTTATTTTTAATTGTTCATTTGAGAGAGGGTGGGATGTTTAATGAAAATGACACAAAACGACGTCATTTTGATGCGAAAGCACCCATAGATGAGTTCTCTCGGTACACCCAAGAAATTGCGGATTTGAGGGACTTGAGCTTCCCGCCCATTTGATTTGGATTGATTTGGAAGGAAATGAAGATATTCAAGAAAAAATTACACATATACCTTCTTTATTCTTTCCAATTTGAAATTTATATGTAGGGCTAGTTTGATAATTTCATTTTTTACTTGTATTCTTTCAAATTCATTTTAAATTAAATACCATCTATTTTTCTTTCACCCTTAATTCTTTCTTTTCTTTTTCTCTCTTTTGCCTTTCAAATATTTTCTTTTCTATTTTCTCCCGGAACAAATACTTTATGTTATTTTGATACCTGTTACACAGCCGTGGTTGACATAAAATTTTTGGTTTCGGGTGGAAAAGCGAGATGAAAAGATATCCCACCGACTGCACTCGCCAGTGGCCAGATAAGACTGTTAGCAATGGAGACTTCGTCTGAGAGGAAGGCTGCAGCAGTGTCAAAACTGCTGCAGAAATCAAGCGCAAGGAAGGAAGGGAGTCTTGCCTTCAGTATCATGAAACGACTTCGTTTCATAAAGGCGGCAACTTGTTGCCTCAAGACGACGTCGTTTTATATCTCAAAATTCTGTTGTAACGGTTGCCAGCTGTGTACAGTTGGCTCCCTCTCCTCCCCTGCCTATTTAAACCCTTCAACTGTATTTTACTGATATGATTTTGATCTGAGAAAGATTGAATAAAAGGAGACTTGAAGTTTATCTACCAGAGTTGTAGATCTTCTAACATGGTATCAGAGCCTTTCAACAAGTCTCTCATCGCCGGAATCTGGTAATTTTTCCGGTTAGTTCTTCATCCTCTGTTCTGTACTCAGTTTGGTCACTTCTGTGCTTCATTGAGACTGTTTGAGTCATAGGAGTAACTCCGAAATTCTGCAACATTCCGTTCTCAAGCATTTAAGTTTTGATTTCTGCAAAAATCAGTTCTGTTCATATGGCTCTACACTCTCCGATTGCATCAAACAATACACCGGAAACTCATTTGCCTGAAACTGGTGCCCCTGAAGGTTCTTCGCACATGAACTATGTTCAATTGAACCCTAGGCATCCATTTTACATCCGGCCATGCGATCACAATGGAACAAAAATCTGCAATATAGTGCTGATTGGAACGGAGAATTTCTATCCTTGGAAAAGAGCCATAACAGTTGGTTTATCTTCAAGAAACAAGCTTGGTCTTGTTCTTGGAACTGTCCAAATTCCTCCTGAAAGTACAGATTTATATTTGGACTATGTATGTTGTAATGATACAGTCGTTTCCTGGATCTTAAATACTTTAGCAGCAGACGTTGCAGCTGCGGTAGCTTATGAATCACAGGCAGGTGATCTGTGGAGAGTTCTATGTACTAGATATGGTGAGAAAAATCGATCCAGATTATTCCATCTAAGGCAAGAAATTGCTAATACATTCCAAGGAGAATTAACCATAGCTTCATATTTTGCAAAGCTGAAGAATCTATGGGATGAACTGAATAATATGAAGAAAAGGAAAGATTGTAAATGCTCTCCTACATGTGATATGCATCAGGACTTACTAGAAG
>NQLW01000053.1:4573894-4592566 GCA_002312845.1 Kalanchoe fedtschenkoi | reverse complement strand
ACCTACTTGAAGGTCAATAGCGGGCTGCTATTGCTGGCGACAATGAGATTGATGACTTGATTAAATCATAAAGGTATTTTACCCACCTTAACATTCAGCTGACGACAATTAGGGCATCCATGGGCTCGATCTGGGGCAGCTTCAACTTGTACCTGACCAAGCATCTGGCGCACATTGATACGTTCCTCCCACTCCCGAACCATTTTCTCCGTAAAAAGGTTACAGCCACCTTCCCTTTTGAAAAAAGAAGTGAAGATTAGCTGCCTTGCGTAACTAAATTTTACTGTAAAAATAAATTATTTATCTTTAAAAGACATGGATATTCAGAACTTCGATACTTACTTGAAATGATCATACCCATCGATCGCCTTGCCGCAACTGTAACAGAAATAGTTCTCACAATTGCCACACACCATTTTATTGCAGCCCTCGGTTCGGGAAATTGCCATATTACACGTTGGACATTGCTTCGAATCACGATGAATTTCTTTGACACTAAGAATTTCGCTAATTTTATCCCGCTCCTTTCGCTTTTGGTCTTCTCTTACCTGAGATGAGTTCTGACGGTCCTGAATGGAAAATTGAAATTTGCAGTTAAGTCCCCTATCAATTAATAATGTACAGAAATAAAGTTAAAAAGGACGGCTGAAGTCGAGCAATTTTGAGTTTACTGCCATTCACACCATACCCTCATAGCTTGAATATCTAAAGTAATCACAACCTTTGTGCTAAACACCTATGATACAAAGAATCTAATTCCCCTAACTAAGTCACAAAATTTATACTGCTGAAACAGATTATATAATTCTTTAAAGAACAAATTTTTAACTCTTAGACTAAAAAAGAGTAATAGCAAGTCTGACAGCCACTCAAATGACTTCCTAACCTGCACCTCAGGGAAAATTTTACATAACTCAATCTTACGGTGAATATTTTTTTATAGTCAATGTGGTTAACCTTGGAACCGAACATAATTAATCAAACTGCACGTATACTAAATTGTAGTCCTGATATACCAATACCTGCAATATTTGCAGCTTTAACTCAGGTGTCATGCATTGAATGCCTACATGGCGTTTTTCCATGCATAGTGAACAGAAGCTATAAAAGCACTTAAAGCATTGTGCAAAGTGATCTTCATCCTCTATGCACGCAGTCTCACATCGTGGGCAATAGCTCACATCTGACATGGACTCAAGAGATTTTTGTAATGTTAAGGATTCCCACCGCTCAAACGCTTCTTCACCAAGCAACCGTTTCAAAAGGTCGGGTGGAATCATTCCACCACACTTTGCAGTTGGGCACTGAAGCTTGTTTACTGTTCCTTCATTTACTGTAATGTTGGAATATGTTTTCAAGCAAGTCCAACAAAAATAATGGTGGCACGGTAATCTGGCAAATTCAGTACCTGAAAATGACTGACCATAAGTACTTTGAAATAAGCTACAATATACACCTTCACAAAATATGGCCGCATACCTGGATACTCGATAAAACAGATGCAACATTGATGTAAGCTTTGCACAAAGCTCTGGTGGCATCTTTCATCATTGTAATTTTTCAAAAATTGGACACCAACTTTCGGAGAAACAATCCCTGATATTGCACGCTTGTCTTTGTCTTTGGGCGGACACGCCTTAGACAGGTCAAGCACTATTTTATTTTCAATTCCAAGACATGGAAGTGAAGAATTGTATAACCATTGTGCCCACTGGTATATAACTTCCTGACCTGATTGCTCGTTCCAAATCGCATCAAGCATGGAACAGAGAGTGGATATTTTGGTGGAGTCTAGCCATTTAACTGATATAGTAAAAATGGGTGGGAGATTACTCGGGTACGAATTAGGTAGCAAACATGTCAGCACAATTGGCGGAAGATACTGAACCTTCAAATTATATGAATCATCATCTGAACCTGCCGTGGATGAATTAAGTGAAGCTGCAACGACAAATTCCCCAGGAGCCTCAAGATGTAACCGGATCTGCAAGAAACAAAGACAGTTGAGGAATTTTTATCGGAAACTGTTAAAACCGTTATTAAAGTTTGTTGAACTACCTGAAAAGTTCGCAGGCCACCCAGTATTTGAAGGTTAATCGCATTCTCCCCATAAATGGATTCCATAGCAAGTAACTGCAAATTAAAAAAGAAATGTTACAAAACACATTGAACATGGTGTCCCACAACAAAGTGATACAGGCACAAAAAAAGATGAGTATCTTTTTGTTTTTAGATAATTCTAGTCATATCAATGCCCTTCCACGCATATCTCACATATCCTCCACATATGTAAACAACCCTACCAGTTAAATTCACATAATTCACCTCATCCTCCTGCAGGTGATCATTGAGACTTAATTGCTCTTCGGTCAATTTCACCTCTTGGCAGCTCAATCTCAACTCCTCCAATGTCCTCCACATTCTACCATCTACATCATTAACCAAATCAGAACCCTCGGCTGCCTCCTCCACCTGCTCTTCTGTTCCGGCAATCTCAATTTTCCTCAGGTCGTCGTCCGAGTTCAAGCTGAGATCACCCGCAGTCTGAGCTCCTCCATCACCCAACACAAATTCGCTCACCTCCGGAATCAAGCTGCTCACTTCCTCATCCACGGCACCAGCCACCGACCCCCGCTTCCCGCGGTTCCGGTCCCGCGGGCGGCGACCGTGATTGGTGTCGACGCCGTCGGCTGCAGTGTAGCTCGGTTTGGCAGTGTACGGGGCGGGAGAAGATTCAACGCTGATTAGGGTTCGGATGGTGTCCACCTTCGGAGACTTGTGATCGGGCGAGGGTTTGACCGTCCACATGTCACGGCTCCGGCGCTGCTGCCTTCCTCCGCCTCTTGACCGTCCTCGTCCCCGTCTGGCGCTGTTCATGGCTTCAGAAAACTGGTTTAGGGTTTTCTTCTTTCTTCGGCATCAAAACCACTTGACAGGATGAATAAAATGAGACAAGCCAAATGCATTCGCAGCTATTTTAATTCATCCACGACTGGCAACCTCAGGAGATTTATGACTGCTACGAGTCAAAGTCAAACTCACCCTAAATATTTATTTTTAATTTAGTTATATTCATTTTAAATCTGATTTCACTTGGTAGAAATTATTGTTTTGAATTCAAATATATTTATTTAATTTTTTACTATATTAGAAATGAAATCAACACCCAACAAACTCAAACCAATTAGTTACTTCATACGCTTACTTACCGGTACCTTGATGGATGCTGTCCTTCATTATAGCCTCATCTTTGTATATATACAGAAATAAATCATTAATTGCTGATTTTTTTCAGCAATAATTTCTAATGGTTGTTTTTGATCTATAATATCTTATCTTTTGAATTGTTTACAGTATTATTTTATTTTTTATTTCCGCAGATAACACTGACGTATTGGAGCACATCCGCTGCTACAAACACCATATTGTACATGTCACACTTGGCACACACGTGGCAATCCACATACACTATGACATAGCGATACGCTTGTACTACCAACAGATTTATCAAATCTAAAATCGGACATACAATTCGAATCTCTAAACACACATCTCATAACTGCTTCCATCCAGCTCGGAGGACGCGCTAGGCGTTGCATCCCGATTTTCGGTGACCGTGTCTCGAAGCTTTGTCCCCAAACCAACACATTTTTCAAGATCAAAGCCTTCATGGCCGGTGTGTTCCTCTCCACGGGTCTGTCCACGTGCTTTCCGACGCTTTCGAGAACTTGTGTCGTTGTCTTGCCTGCCGGACACTCTCTGGCCAAAGTCCATGTTCACCAGATTCGTCATGATGGCAGCGGCGATGGGATGTTGATCGACACCTTCGTGACGACAATTTACTCAAAGGAGATGTGACAATTTCACTCAGAGAGGAGTTGAAACCGTATAATTATGGGAGTCAGGAGATTGTTGTTTGAGAGGGACGAAGTTGCTGGTATCGAAAATCTGAGCAGCGTGGATGGAGAAATAAGCTTTCTGCAGAGTCGTGAAAAAGGTTAATTTTAGATGTGATAAATCGCTGGTTGTATGCCACGTGTGTACCAAGCGTGACATGTACAATCTGGTGTTCATAACACAGGATTTGCTACCCCAAACCGCTGGTGTTATCAGTGAAAATAAAAAAGTATGATATTGGTGAAAACAAAATAAAAGGTAGGACATTCTTGATATAAAACAACCAAAATAAGGTTATTGCTGAAAAAAATCTTAGTTGCACGACCAAATGTGACGAAGAAAAGTACCAATGACAATAAACATGGGTTACCAGAGCAGCAGAGCTATGTTCGGTTTAATAAAACTTATAGGAAAGAAAATTTTGAGAGAAAATAAAAAGAAAATTTTATGAAAAAATGTGAAGAAAAATTTATGAGAAATTTTGATGGAATATGAGAAGAATAATTTGTTTAAATTAAAGAATTCTGAGTATTTTTTACAAATTTTCACCCCTAACAAAATAAGAGAAAATAAGATGGATTTTACGGAAGATTTCAATTTTCTTCTCATTTTTCTTTCCTCATCATTTTATCTAAACCAAACACAACCTAATGATTCGAAATATTTTAAACATACATTATTTATATAAATATATAATAGTGGAATTGAGTTTGAAAAATGTAAATTATTTCTGACATTTTATTTATAATACATTAAACTTAAAATATAGATATAAAATTATGATTTGTAGAGGTAAATTTTGAATTTAACAAATATAAATCTTTTTTAGATTAAATTCTATGGTGTTGTGTGAACCTTTAAGATAAATGTAGATATTTCACTAATTAGAAAATGTTATGGCGGCAAACCTTTTTATATGAATTAATTAACAATGGATAGACAATAAACCTTTAGACACCAATTAATTCAATATTACATGATAAGGAGGTGGTGATATTTGGAATAAGAGGTTGACGACTTGAGTGAGAATAAGAGATTCAACAACAATGACGACGAAGAGATAGAGGGTACAGGGATAACAATTCCAATTCGGTGGCATTTCTAATTGACTAAAGAAAAATAATTTTTGGAACAAATAAATAGATCAAATAGGTAAAAGACACGTCCTATTAAAAAAGTTTGTTAATTCATTAAAGTTTCACATTTTAAACTCATAAATTTGGTAACAAATGTGATTATATTACCACATTTGAGTGTATGAGCATGAAAATAAATGTTCACTACGTTGTTGTTTTTCTCTATTATTAGCTTATAAATATTAGGAAAAAATGATTATTTAAGACAAATATTGGAGAAAAGAATTGTAGGAAACTCACACTTTTCACAAAGTGCGATTCTCATTACTTGGATGATTACAAGTCACCATATACGAAATATTTATACTAGTTACAAAGAAAATAGATAGTTGTGATTAAATTTATCCAACAGTTAAAAACAAATACCCTAAAAATATCTCCGAATATTTCATAGAATATTTTTTAGTTGGGACACACTAAATTGAGATGTTCATATCATCCTAGCTCTTCACCTCATTTTGGACTCTCTGTTTTTTTACTTCTTTTAGTATTCTCTTTTGTACTTCTCTTTTATATTTCTTGGGACACTTCTTTAGAGTTTGAGCTTGGACATTGATCCTTAATACTCCATCATTTTCAAGTCTACCATGATTGTCTTGTCATTCTGAGCTGCTCAGGAAGTTTTTGTAACCTCGAAGTACTTGGACTTTTCATGAAGATATATATTAGCAATCTGCTACTCTGTCTCAATCAACTACATTTCAATTTCGGCTTGTATAACATTCTCTCTAATGATGTAATAATGAACATTCACATGCTTTTTGTATGAGCATGAAACATAAGGTTACATGCAAGTCTAACAACTGATTGAATATCACAATGTATCTTCTCTAGATAATTTGTTCGCTGATTCAAATCTCATATAATTCTCATCAACCAAATACTCTCTTGTGCTACCACACAGGTCATTAATCTACCTTTGTAGTTGACAATAGTACCTTAGGTTGCCTTGTACTGTAACATGATATAGCTTCCAAACCAATGCCGAAGATAGACCCACTTGTCGATCTTTGCGTGTCATTATCTATATCATAGCCAGTGTCACTATAGTCAATGCTCTTACTCTCTACTTCCTTTCTGTATGGGATACTATAGTCTAAAGTGTCCTTCACGTATAAGAATATCCTACGTACAACTTTCAAGTGTGACTTTTTTGGATTGTGAATGAACCGACTCATATTTTGGACTTCTCGTTTAGATTTTTTGTCTGGACTCTTCTTTTGGAGTTTAGACTTCAACATTGATCTTTAACAACTTTAGTGAAAATAATTTGCACAATTTGTCTCCGAATCATTGTGTAAAGTGCAGTAAATGAATTCATCCACGACTTTGAATGTTATTTGGATTCCAAGCTACCATGTGGTAATTGATATCAACATCAACTCAATTAACGAACAACGGAGAAATATAAAAATATATCATTATGGTATCTGGATTGCCCACCAAAATTTATGCTCTCAAAAATTTAGAACTAAAATGAGGGAGAAATAATGGAAAAGGTCGACCTTAGTAAAGGTTATATCGCTTTTTTTGGATTATCGGTTGGTCTTGAAGAAAGAAATAAATTATTTTTCATTATTTTTGAATAAATAAAATCATATTTGTTTTGAAATGATGTCTTGTATTGATTTTATGAAAAATATTTTTATGCAAATGTTTGGTCTTATTTTAAATTGGTCTTGACAAAAAGACGAGAACCGTGATCCATCAACCAATTATTTGGTTACCATTTTGATGTCCCATTTGTGGAGTTGGATGTCTTATATATTTGACTAAAAATATTATTTACTCATTTTATTTATTTCATCAAAATTTCAGTTTATTATTCTTATTAAAAATGATAAATATATATATATATAATATAATTTGGATCAGTTGTGAACATTTAAATTGAGGATAAGTTGTGGATGAATTATGAACAATCAAAATGAATGTCAGATAAACATCAACCAGCGTCTTTTTACTATTAATTTCATTCATAATCACACTTTATCTAATCAATTAAATCTTTAATTACTAATTATAACTAATTTTGCGTAATTCACTCGATCCAGTTTCTAATCCATCTCTCTCCCCAGACTATAAACTCAGTGCTCTAAACCCTAGTTGGACAAGAAAGCCGACACTCGGAGATTGGTGACCGAATCTGCGTCTCATCTCTAATTCACCACCAGCCACAGCCGCTTGTGCACGAGCGATGACCGCGCAGAGGAAGCCGACACCTGCCTGATCCAATTACGCGAGGATGGCGCCGTCAGATCCAACCGTTTTGCTTGTCCACTGCTTCATCCCAATCGGTGGATTCGATGGACAGCATCAGCGCCGAGGATTTCCCGACAATCGATGGAATCACAACCGTGTCGCTTCTCCACTCCTTCATCCCAATGCATTGGCTGCCCTTCTCGATCTCTAGTCGCTTTCAGAAATGGACCATGTCGCACTCTGTTCATTAATAAGTTATTGTTAAAATTTATTATGTTCATCTGGATTTACATAGTTAGTTGAAACTGAGTAGCAGTGAATCTGTGTTTGTTTGAGTTGTGAATTTTTTTACATCTTATTGAGTTTGGTTTGCAGCGGCTTTCATCAGTTGGTTTGGTTTTTGTGACGTAGAGATGCGAGAGTTGGAGCTATACTTTGAATTCATAGTGGGAAATGTGTTTGAGCTATGAAAGATGGAAATATATGGACATTGAACAGATCCATTTTTGGGACTTTTATGGACGGTGAACATGTGTTTTGCAGTCTACAAATCTAAATTTTGTTGTAGTGAACATGAATATGAGGTGGAATTGTATTTGATGATACAAAAGACACGATTTCTTACAGTGAACCGGTAGTGAACATGCCTGAACTGACAGTGAAATATGAATATGTGACAATGAACATATAAACAATGATTTTTTTTCAAAATATGAACATCTGAAAAGCGAGTAGAAAATCTTAAAAATTTTATTTTTTAATGATCAAAATGATGATTTAAAAAATCTAAAACATTTAATATAGTAAAAAAGTACACATTTAAATATTTATCACATTTAATAAGTTTCAGATAATTAATAGAGTCTACTAAACAAACTTATAAAGGAAACTAAATGATTGGTTTAAATTCATCCACAATTTGTTCACAACGTAAGTGTTCGCAACAGATCCCTCGATATATATATGGTATTCATTTGGACTAATGGATGCCTAAGAACATGTACAACTTAAATAACAATTATTTCTATATTGTTTTCTTTGATAGGATGCTGACTTATAGTGAATTAATAGTATATAAAAATGACTTTTTTTTAACTAATTAAACGTAAAATCATATAAATTATATGACTACCCATCAGATGACATAACATATATATTTTTATTATTTAAGCAAAATCCAAAAGACTATGACCCTAATTTAATATTGGGGATCAGTGATCTTAATCACTTGACTCCTTTTTCTTCAAGAACTGAGGGTATGGTTTCACAAGCCGCCAACAAGTCTCTCATTTTACATATATAAAAATGTATTTTTAGTATAAAATTAGTAATATTTTTTTATGTAAGAAAAAATATATTTCAAACATGATGATGAATATATACTTTGTGCACAAAACAATAATTATAATTAAAATCAAATGTAATGTATTTTAAATTATAACATCAACGAATTGCCCATTAGTAACCAAAGCCAAAATGACTAGTCCCCTTAGATCATTCTATCAATCAGAATTTGACGAGAGACCCAAAAATAGTTAAATTGTTAACGAGAATCATAGGTTGAATTTGCATAGATTATGTTATTCATTTTATTTCACTTAATAAAAAACTCATCTAATTATTATTAAAATACAAACTAAGCAATAAATTTAAAAAGACCACAACAATAATCATTTAATTAAATAAAAGTATAAAAATAAAAAATTTATGTTCAAGCAGCCAAACCACTTAGTGCAAAGATAGTTATATTTAGATAGTCATATTTATTATATTAATTAAGACAAGTCAAGAATGTGGATCAAATGAAAACCACATTGAATTTGTAAAATGTGAACTCATCATATCCGTCGATTTTGCATAATCTAACATATCATGATTTTTGTATTTTAATGTATATCTTATCTTCATTTTTATTTTAATAATAAGATTAAATACTTTCCTTAATTATCTCACCTCATTATCTGTAGCAAATCTATGAATATCTTTCTTTATCTATTTCATCGGTAAATATTATCACTATTTTCCTTTTTATTTTTATTTTCTTCATATTATTCAACCTGCCGTTTGTTTTTTTACTAACAAATCATCATCTTTTTTTTTTCTTTCGTAGTAGAGTGCCCTGAAACAACATATGTTGGATGCAAATATTAATGGTGCACGTCCACATTTGTTGATTTTTCTAATGGTGCATATATGAATTTTTGTGCACATTTTTCCAAACATCAAACAAATTGTGCACTATATCAAATTTGGAAAACAACTCACCATAAAATCATATTAATTGAACATTTTATCAAAAAGAACCATAAAAGAAACATAAATCAAATTACGCACCCTGGAATTTCAATTGTGCACCAAAAATCAAATTGTGCACCAAGATTGAATTGTGCACCAGTGCTTAGAGATTGAAGTGTGCACCTAGGGGTGTTCGTCGGTCGGTTTTTTAACCGAACCGAACCGAACCGAAATTTAAATATTAATTCGGTTTTCAATATCAAAAACCAATGACTAAACCGAATTGGAATCGGTTCGGTTTGAACTAAACCGAAATATATCGGTTCGGTTTTGTGTAAAAGTAGTAAACCGATGAGGTAATTACCATTCAATTTTTAGTTGAGTCATCGCTCGCTTAATCAATCAACCGGCGGTGCCTGTTAGGGTTTGTGTAGTTTGGCGATGCATTTGCGAGAGGGGCGTTCACTGCTGCTGAAGGTGCTCAAGCCCTCAATTCCTCTCATTCTCAACACAAACCCTAATTTAACGGTAGTCACCAGCCAGCCTGCTATTATCAGTGAATCTGACGTGATTCACAGGTTGAAGCAGGAGAGTGATGTTGTGCTGGCAGTCGAGTATTTCAAATCCGTGTTCAATTCGAATGTGTTCAAGCACACTCCTCTGACATACAAGACTATGATAAAGAAGCTTGGGATGCATAAGGAGATGGATGGGGTTCAGTACCTGCTGCAGCAAATGAAATTGGAGGGTATAACCTGTTCCAATGCTCGGTCGCCTCTGCATCTAACCCTGGCTGGGGCTTTTCCAGCCAATCAATAAAACTATTATGTGGTTAATATGAGCTTATACAATAGAATTAAGTTTATACCAAGTTGAGGCGTTAGTTCACTGGTAATGCTGCTTGTCTATACCAACGGCAATAGGAGTTCGAATCCTGTCAAGGACAGGTATTAGAAAAATAATTTTTTGTGATACATATACACATTATTTGGTCGGTTTTCGGTTCAACCGAAAGCTTTTCTGTAAAAACCGAAAATCGAACCGTTAATCATATACTGCTTACGGTTCGGTTTAATAACCGATTTTTCAAATATAAAACCGATATATTTTAGACCGAACCATCTCGGTTCGGTTCGATTTTCGGTTTGAACCGATACATGAACACCCCTATGTGCACCAGTGCACCATGTTGTCATTGTGCACCAAAATATAGAAAAGGTTTTATGTGCATTAAAAATGATAAAAAATACTATATCAAAGAAATTAAATCGTAAAAACAGAAGAAAGAGAAGAATCAAGCAGCAAATCTAACAGAAGAAAGAGAAAAAAACCAGATGTTTGACTCCTTATTTAATGGAGAAAATCATGCAACAAATCCAACAACTCATAAATAATGATTTCATTATTTTTTAAAAATCAGATAATAAATTTACAAAAAAATCACAATCGTCCGATGGAATATGAATAAATGATCAAGGATGGTTAACAGTTTACAAATCCGAAATGGTTTTCAGTGGATCCGCCCCCGACAAATCAATTTGTAATTAGTTATTAAATAACAAAATCACTCTTGTTTCTTACCGTCGTATTTTTTTGTGGTAGGATCTCCGACCAAAATTAATATATGGAGTTGTTGGTAAGGGTGTTTGTCGGTTCAAATCTGGGTCGGAATTGAAATGGACCTAAAAATATGTGGACCAAATATTAGACTGTATAGAGTCGTACCGGATAAAAAAAATTCGGATTTAGAGCAAATCGAACCGATTTTGTAAAAATACATCTAAAAATTAATTAGAAAAAATGAATAAAATTGATTTATTCGGGTTTGGATCAGTCTATTCGGTCTGCGTTGGTCCATTTCGATTTTGGACGGAATTTTTGTTAATGATTTATAATTATAAATCTTAATTTCTATTAAAAATAATTAATCCAGTCCCGATCCAAATATTTCGATTTTAGTCCGGATCAGAAATCAAAATTCCAGACTAAAATCAATCGGTCCAATTCATTCCGTTCAGTTCTATCCAACTTTCATTGGGAAACAAAATTTAAATACATTAAACTTCTTTTAATATTATACTATATAATAAAACAAAAATAAATACGCACTCAATTACCAATATTTAACTTTGAATCCGAAACATTATTAATTAGAAACATACCTTCAGAAGTGACCACACTCCGAACGGCAACACTCTAATTGGTAAATTCAAGAAAATTCTTTTCTTCCAGAAAAAGAAAAGAAAGTTGAAGAAAACTCGAACGAACAATCGCCGCTTTCTTCTTCGTGCGTCATCGTTTCCGATCTCCCCACCCTCCGTCTTCCACCTCCGATCTTCCTCCGCCGCCGACGCCCAGCCCCTCCTTCTTCTCCGCCGTCCTTCGATACCGCTTTCCCTATCCAGACACACCTCATGTTCTCTCCCCGCGATTTAGGGTTTCAAATTGCCGCGCCGACTCGGTAATCCGCATTCACCTGCCGGTGCTTCCGTTTGCCGATTCTCGATTGGAGTTGGAGACGCGCGTTTTTCAATCTCTGACATGTCGAGCAGCGCTGAGCGCGGGATTTCCGGAACATGCAGCACCGATTCGACCCAGTCGGTGCCGGTGCCGGTTCCGGTGACGATGCCTAACCCGAACGCGCCGCCTCCGTTCCTGTGCAAGACGTATGACATGGTTGACGATCCTTCCACCGATGCGGTCGTGTCGTGGAGCTCTGGGAACAACAGCTTCGTGGTTTGGAACCCTCCGGAGTTTGGGAGGGACCTGCTGCCCAAGTATTTCAAGCACAACAACTTCTCAAGCTTTGTTAGGCAGCTAAACACATATGTATTCTTCACTTCATTCCTTTCTCTCTTTTCACTGTTGGTATTTTTCTTTGTTTTCAGACTGGTTACAAATCAATTTTTATGCTGCTGTATCACTTTGGATTATAGAACAATGTGTCTGAATATCATATGCCCTGTTGGACAGTGGTCTTACCTGGGAAATATGGCTGTGACTTGTTAGTAGTTTAACAATCAGTTTTGACAAGCTGAATGAAGAGTGTGTGGAGGTTTGTATCTTTAGCTTTATGAGTAATTTTATCTTATAATTAGGTATATATAGCATGACTACGGTTTCAAAATTCTTGATGAATGAAATTTATTTTTTTGGTTTTATTATATGTTTGTTCCTCTATTCATCTTCTTTATTTTACTAGTTTTTTTCCTAGTAGTTATTGTTGTTATTAATCTTGGTCAGGGATTCAGAAAGGTGCATCCAGACCGTTGGGAATTTGCTAATGAGGGATTTTTAAGAGGCCAGAAGCACCTGCTAAAGACTATAAAGCGGCGCAAAGCATTCCATGGACCCGTACAGTCGCAGCTAGAGCAATCTCAGGTGCAGAGTCCAGCTGCTAGTCCATGTGTGGAGGTAGGGAAATTTGGTCTGGAGGAGGAGGTGGAAATGCTCAAGAGAGACAAGAATGTGCTCATGCAAGAGCTTGTTAAGTTGAGGCAGCAGCAGCAGAGCACTGATAAACAATTGCAAGTCACGATGGATCGGCTTCAAGGAATGGAACAGAGACAGCAACAGTTGATGTCATTTTTGGCTAAGGCTGTTCAAAGCCCTGGTTTCTTGACCCAATTTGTGCAGCAGCAAGCACAGAACAATAGGCGAATTAGCGAAGCTAACAAAAAACGACGCCTCAAGCAAGACGATGATTCAATGGGCGATCCATCTAGTAATCCAGGAGGCCAAATTGTGAAATACCAACCTTTTCTCAACGAGGCATCGACAGCATTTCTTCGACAGCTGATGGAAGTGGATAGTTCTTCTCAACTTGAATTTAGGAATAATGATCAGGATAATTTCTTTTTTGGTGATGCTTCCTCATCTTCTGATGGGCAACATGGGGGTAGCTCCATGGATAGGGCATCTAAACCTCCCCTTCTCGAGGTTCTGGCGTCTTCTCCACAATTTTGCTCGCCTCCTGCTTCAATGGCCCCAGCGTGTGGGTCCTCAGCCGACTCGGTGGATTTACAAAACTCCAGTATAGGTGCTAGTTCTGAAGTGGGTACAATAATCCATCATCAACCTATCAGCTCTGGTAAGCAGGACATTAGTCGTGATATACAGTATGAAGCTGTCCCTTTAGTCCCTGATATGGTGCCTGAGAGTTTTGCTGAGAATCCGGTAGATGATAGTATACAGTTTGATGCATCCACATTTGGTTTGGACACAGAGTTGCCTTTTAATATTGAGAGTATATCACCTGGTCATGGAACCACAGACATGTCAGCATACGATGACGTATGGAAGATGCTGAGTGAGGAAATCGACTCTGCTCAACTTGGTGGAATGGCAAATGAAAGTGAAATGCTGCTAATGGATGATGATTTAGACAGTAGTCAAAATATTGATCATCTAACTGATCAGATGGGACTTCTTTCATCCGGCGCTAAAAAAAATGACAACATTTGAGATCCTTAACTCTATCGTGCGTCGCAAGGTAATTCCCAATGTTTGCTTGATTAACCCACTGGCATACCTATATTGTATTTTAAAACAATTGTTCCAACATAACTTACTAAGTTACCATCATTTGTTTTTTGTATTTTAGTGCATGTTGACTTGTTCTGTTATGTCACTGGATAGTCAACTGATTCGTGCAGGCAATTTTGTGTGTGGGCATTGGCATTTGTTTGCTCATCTTTATTCGGGTCATTTATTGTTCGAGGATCTCAAGTTATTATTGAAGCAGGCAAGAAATGGACTTAACAAGACACTAGTTCAATAAACACTGTTTATCAGAGCTATGGAGCAGTTTTTTTTATGGGCATGATTGATAAATATTAGGGCATTCATGCATGTTCTTATACTAACTAACGTTAACACACTAGTTTGTTATAATCCTTAGTTGTAGATGCCTTGAAATTCTACAGGGTATTATGAACAATCATAAGTGACCGAGGACTTCGTATGCATAATGGGATATTGTGGCTGATTTCAAAGCCATTGGTTTTTTTTGTCCTTGGGTGCATATCTTGTTGTGCAAGTGGCCGCAATATTCTAGTGATAGTAAATTATAATTGCTGTGTTAATCTGTCTGAAAAAGAATCGTCTTATTTAATAAGCTCCATGCTTAGGGTTACATGCCATTGAAAGAAACTCTTAGCGTTGATGATTTGTTGTTTGTCTATGTTTTATACATGGCGCTTTGTTAATTGGACACTTAAATTAATATGTTATGTTGTTTGCCTTTGAAGGCTCGAACAGAATGAAGTGACGATTGGGAGATTTTGGGTACCCTTTTCAGACAGATTTTAAATCTGGTGCAGCACAAGTATATTTTGGTTTAAGCTTTGTACAGGGCCCTGGTAGCTGTCTGTCTCCTTGACACAGAACCAATAGGGCATTGGGTACAGATGAATGTGTAGTTCACAATCTCAGTTTTAAGCTAGGATGATTTTATGCCTGCCTTGTGTATCGATATGATGAGTTGAGTTATGACTTCGAGTTCAGCAATTATGTAGTCTGTTAATCTCGCGAGACAGAATGTGCAGCGCATATACTCCACATTGGCATGCCTGCTCAACTAAAAACCAACATTATGAGATACAAGAACTGATGAAAACTTGCGAACTTACATTTCTGTCATCCATTAGACTTAGAAGCATGTATGCATAGTACAGCCTACAGAGGTTTATTTTGTGGCCTGACAGGTTATTTGTTTCTTCTCTTTTTCGCAGTGTCTCTTTAGATGCGAAAATACTAAAGAATTTCACCGCTCCAAAGTTTGGATATACTGAGTTTGGAATTGTTAATGCCCCAATTTCACCTGTGGAGCCCAGATCTTTCCTTTTTGAATTGTACACATGAACGAAAAAGGTAGACAACACATCCAGGCAATCAAGATAATCATCTTGTGACTGCTACGAGCTTAAACAAGAAAACAATGAATAATGAATTTTATACCATTTAGGATATGAAAAAAAGAGGACAATGCTAAAAGCCATCCCAAATGTAAGCAGACCAAGTCACACGTAAAATACATCAGTCCCGACATAAAACAGAGACATGCATTATATACTATATATTCAAACTTGAAGCATAGACTTCCATGTCGACCTGATCCTCACCAAAACAGATAAACATTTGTATAGCACCATAGATGATTTGGCCCTTGCAGCACTGGTGAGGTCAATTACTTTCAATTAAGCAGCAATTACGACAATTATGATCAGTAGAATTATCCCAAATATGACCAAGAGCAAGCAGGTCTGCATTCAAACATGAGAACATGTCACGGGGTAGGGATCATTTGATGTAAAATACAAAATTGTAATTGAAAATAGACCAGTGTCAGTAAATCCTACTTATGCCATGTCATGCGCATACACCAACAACCAACAATCATAGTGCCAAAGGCCAGATCCCAATCACTAAGGCTGTGTTTGGTTTAGGGAAAATGAGAAGGAAAGAAAAATTGGAGGAAAATTTAGGAGAATTCCATGCTTGGTTTATGAAAGTTTGTGTGAGAAAATTAGACGGAAATTTACAAGGAACGTGATGGTAAATTATAGTTTTGAAACTTTCCTACTAATTTTCCAACCCAAAACAAACAAAGAAAAATCAAATAGAATCCATAAGGATTTCATTTTCCTTCCCATTTTCCTTTCCATCAAATTCTAAACCAACCACAGCTTGAATTTCTTGAAAAAATCACAAATATTTGAAACTTTGCTGCTACCAGTTAAACATTCAACAAGTTCTGGTTCTAGACTCCTGAACATATAAGAACCTTTTCGAGCCAAAAAGGGTACGACACTACTAGATATACCCAGGATGAAAATAAATTACATGATATGTTGAATTACTGGTATTTTAATTAGTTAGGAATGGCTACCAAGGAGGAGTTTGATCTTTGCGTCTTTGATGCTTTTGCAAGTTGAGACTTAGCTTGTACAGTAGCAGCCTGGGCGCCCTCAATATTGGAGCCGATGTCATCTAGAGCACAGTATGCATAACAATTAGAAACGAGAAGCAAATGATTATCAACTATTATTGAAAAGCATTTAACGAAGTTTATTTCTTTTGTGCATGAGGAAAATTGTGTTACCAATCATAGTTCCTTGCTCGTGCACCAGAACAGCCAAATCTTTGAAAATTTCATTTACTTCGCCAATTTGCTGTTGAATTTCTTGTATTCCCTGTTCTCTTTCCTCAATGATAGCTTCATTGAATGCAATCTCATTGTCCAAAAGCAAGACCTCTTGCCTGAACCAAAATAACATTATCAGATTAATAGGTGCTTTCTCTGTCAGAAACATAATGATTCCGAGAAGTGCAAACAACATGAAAAAGGCTGTTACCTCCTTGACTCAACAAGGAGAGCACGCTGCTCTTGACTTCTATCCGCACCGACATCAATTTCACTTGCAGTATAGCTACAAAATACATGGGCAAAACTAATTCAATGGAAAATAAATTTTATTAATAGCTGCTTGTGATATGTTTGTTCTCTACCAGTATCTGTGAACTCTAATTAAGTAATCAATTTTCATGGAAATGTAAGAGTAAGACTTACGTTAGTTACCTCGATGGAAGAACTGCCTGAGGAACAAAAGGAGTATATGCAGTTTCCCTCTCAGCAGCAAGCCGTTGCGCTTTCTGAAATTCCTTTAGGACTGCTTGGAAATCTTTTGCAAGTTTAGCATCAGTGATCTTCTTGTTAGTCTGAACCGTCAAATGAAGTTGTCAACAATGTGATAATCTTGATGCCCAAATGGTATTGCTTTCAAGGGATAAAATAAAAAAGAGCATTTCCATACAGTTCCACAACAAACTTACATTTAAACCACATATAGTAAAAGATGTGAGAAAAAAACATGGAATTGAATTTTTGCAATATGGACATAGAGCATCAGCAATTAATAGTCAAGACGCCGAAGATTTCAACAGCAAAGTCACAAACTAAAACGAATCCAGTTGCTTTAGGTAGTTGAGGACTGCACTTACACTGACTTGTGCATTGTGATCTGTTTCGCTAGCTTGCTTGAGTTTAGCAGATGTGTCCTTAACCAGCTGCCCAATGTGCAGCCTCGTCTTGTGTCTGCATATACAAAGAACAATCAACAGTTTAGTAGAAGATTTTATACGAATGAAGGTGAAAAAAGTTACAGCAGAAGTCATTTCAGTCCCCAGTAAAATAAAGCAATTAGATAGCTTTCATGAACGAATCCATTTCTTGGTATAGTCCATAGAAATGGCTGATTATGGTCTACTAATTAAGTCATTTAGGCTGTGTTTGGTTTGAGGAAAGTTAGAGGGAAAGACAAATATGAGAGAAAATGATTTCCTCCTAAAATCCATCTTATTTTCCCTTTTTTGGTTTGGAGTGGAAAATTTTATAGAAAGTACTAAAACATTCTTTAAATTAAACAAAATTTCCTTCAAATTTTCTGTCCATTTAGTTTTCCATCTCCAATTTTTTCCTAAACCAAACAACGGATTCCATCTCATTTTCCCTCAAATTTTCCTTTCCCTCCAATTTTCCCTAAACGAAACACAGCCTTAATCTTTAGTTCAATTCTCCAATCAGACCATCCTACCACTCCTAAAGTTCAAACAAATGCATGTCGAGTCTGACATTCAACCAAGCAGGCATACTTTACAGCCATTGATTATTGAATAACAATACATTTTTCCAAAAACCAAATCCCCAATTAACACAAATTCTCAGAAAATAAAAAGCTGGAATTTCACCAAGAACATCATTAATAAACACACAATTGAGAGTAGATGGAGGGTGAAGGGAACTCACAATTTCTCGCGGAGTTCGGGGGTGTCCTTGGGGGTTCCTAGGGTATTGACGAGGCGCTGAAAGTTGGAGACGGCGGTGTTGATCTGAAAAATTCCGGAAGCGACGGCCTGGGTAGGATCCTGTTTGCCGTTGATGAGCTGCCGCCTGGAAGCGAAAGGTCGCCCGGATTCGAGATCCTGGAAGCTCATGTCTGCCGCACCAAATCGGTTCCGAAACCCTAGAAAGACACGAATCTGGTCCGGTGCGGAGAACGAGAGGAGAGGGTTAGGTGGGGAGAGAAAGGGAGGGGGAAGGAAAGCTGGACGGATGCCGAGGATTGAGGGAAGATGGAGAGAGAGATGCGATCGGAAGGAGATGAAGACAGGTGGGGGTCGATGTGTAAATATGGTACAGTTT
>NQLW01000053.1:4554391-4571947 GCA_002312845.1 Kalanchoe fedtschenkoi | reverse complement strand
TTTGAGCTAATACTTGAACTGATTCTGTCTTTCCGCTGCCATTGTTACAGGTAAAAACTGTTAAAGTCAGTAATGTTTCCTTGGGGGCATCTGAACAAGACATCAAGGAATTCTTCTCATTCTCTGGTGACATTGAATATGTTGAAATGCATAGGTAATGATCTTTAACTAATACTTAATTTTGTTTTTTGATCATTCGGTGCCACTATCCACATACCATTTCTCTTGTGAAACTTTGTTTCTTAGTGATACTGAGAGATCACAGATTGCTTATGTCACCTTCAAGGATGTTCAAGGAGCAGAGACTGCAATTCTACTTGATGTGAGTTCTCATACCTTCTTGGCGTTTATTCAGTTGACTTTATTGAATTTTGATTCTGAAATTAGACAGAGGAAGAAGATTTAGTTGCATTATTTATCTGCATTTGGATTTGGCTAACTCCCCATTCTAAGCTATTCATGCAAAGCTTGTGCATTTGTGAAATTTGAACTTGTGTCTTGGCAGGGAGCAACGATAGTTGACAAGTCTGTCTCAATCTCCCTGGCTCCAGAATACCGGCTGCCACCTACTGCTGCAGCGCTGCCTCTGGTGATTATTGTCAAGTTCTTGTGGGTGTGAATGTTATTATATACTTTACTAGCCTGACCATGTGTTTCATTTCTTTGTAGACATCATCTCTGGATAAGCCTCCAAGCGGTGCTGAATCTGCCTTGCGCAAGACGGAGGATGTTGTGACCAGCATGTTAGCTAAGGGTTTCATCTTGGGCAAAGATGCAGTAGCTAAAGCAAAATCGTTTGATGAGAAGCATCAGCTCACATCCACAGCGTCAGCCACAGTTGCTTCTTTTGACCAAAAGATCGGGCTGACTGAAAAACTTAGCAAGAGCACATCTGTTGTGAGTGAAAAGGTTCGTGAAGTTGACCAAAAGTTTCAAGTTTCAGACAAAACCAAGTCAACAATTGAAGCTGCTGGGGAGAAATTGAGCAGTGCTGGGTCATCCATAATGAAAAACCGTTACGTCTTCACCAGCACTGCATGGGTGGCAGGCGCTTTCAGTAAGGTAGCCAAAGCAGCTGGTGAAGTTGGCCAGATGGCAAAAGATAAAGTTGGCAAGGCTGAAGATGAACAGAAGAGAAAAGTGGTTGATGAATTTGCTCAAGTTCATCGCACCGAATCACCTGAGCATCACCCTCCCTCAAAAGCTTCTAGTGCTGCACATGCACCAGATTCAGTTCCGTGATTTCGTTGTGGGTCACTCTCTCGTAGTTTGATAGAAGTTGCTGCAAATTTCATACAGCTGGGATACATTTGTAATCATGGGGCTGCATACAGTAGTGGAGTCTATGGATTGGTTATGGTTTAGTTACAAATGAAGTAATGATTTCAGTATATCTAGACTTAGACATGAAGTATGTTATGCTTTTTCTTCGTGCATCTTTTCAAAAAAGATTGGCTTTCTAAAGAAGCAGGATGGCTGAATGCCCTCGATTGACTCTGAGACTTCAAATGAAGTCGGAAACTCAAGTACCCTGCACAAGCAAGCTACCATATTTGAAATATGAGTTCAAATTTTCCGTGAAGCAGAACGCTCCATTGAAAATGGAAAATAAAACAAAACAGGGTATCACGAGATTGTTCGACGAAGTGGCTGGGGTCGGGTCGGCTGTTGTTGAGGGCTCGTGATGGTAGGGCTTTCACGCTTTATGGATAGTCAAAAACAAATGCGAGGGGAGTGGATAGGTGGACCATATTGTCCTCTCTAATCTGGAATCAGATGCGAATGTGTAGCTACAAAAATAGATTTGCGTTACTTTAGGGACAAAATAAGTTTTAACTCCACTATACCACTTTAATAATGCCCATAATTTCGAGTTACATATCTCATCCATCTATGGCTGTAACCAAAAGCGCATAGCCAAAGTGAAATCAGACGCTTTTGCGTTATCATACTAAACAAGGAATCCGATCCGCAACTGTCACCCAAGAAACAAACGAAACAACTTGAAAGAGCAGTTGAAAACGTATTGCTACCATACCCGTTCTGGCCTGAAACTTGCATTAATCTCGGAACTTGTACTAGTCGTGTAGTACTTGTTTAAGTATCTATTCATTTCTAGCGTCGTCAATTGAAGCAGCATATCAGCTGCTGCAGTTATCTTATTAATTTTTTCTTTTTTTTATATGTCATTTAATTAAATTATTTTATCCATTTTTATTTATCATTTAATAATTTTCAATGCGTATTTAATATCAACAATTATCTTAAAACATCAACATTAATCACTTCATTATTATAATCAATAAAAAATTAATTCTTCACCGGCAATCATCTATCAATTTTACTTTTTGCATGATTTTTTTACAAAAATATTAGTCACCTACTTAGTAAAATTTATTCAACCACTAACATTAACTTCATCTTAATCTACTTAAATTAACTTAAAACGCCATGTATTATAAGACGAAGGAATTACCTTAAAACATCAAATATTAATCACTTAATTATCATAATCAATAAAAATCAATTTCTTAACGATAATCATCTAAGAATTCTATTTTTTATATGATTTTTTAAAAAACATATTAAAAACTTACTTATTAAATTTATTCAAATGTTAGCATTAAGCATTAAGTTGACGGAAGGAGTAACACGTTTCAAGCTACTGACCGACAATTTTAATTTTATCCGTACACTAAATGTGGGTGTGACACCTCAACCCCCAAAACGACAGACACGGATGAGAAAAACGCCACCACCTTGACGCAGATGGCTCTCCCTGCTTGAAATCAGAAGCAAGTCTTGATTGACTCGCATCTTGTAACGGTCGGATTCCTCCAGCTGGATTCAACTCAGCTCAACACCTGCCGCGCTTCTTTTATTAGGGCATCCATCTCCAACGAAAGTTTATGGACAAGGTTTATATCAGATGATGAACCGTGTATTCGATGTGAAAGACGGTTTATTCTTCTCTGACATGATACCGCTTCATCTGCATAGAATGCTCCATGAAACATATACGGCGTTTTTAGATTAAAAACGTCATCTAATGTGCAGACTTTATACGGCGTTTTGACGTTAAAAACGACTTATATATAATTGCCCAACACTTTTTACGGCGTTTTAAATTTATAAACACCGTATATGTAATTAGGGTTTTTTATATGAATTGGGCTGGACTTGTACGGCGTTTTAAGATTATAAACGCCGTATATTGTTAGATTTAAATATTTTATAGCCGTTAGAAAATAACCGTTAAAATTCAACCGTTGAAATTCAACTTATTACAAAAAAAATTACCGTTACAATAAATTCATTATTATAAAAAATTACTAAAATTTTATTTTTCAACTATAAATACTTAACTAATTACACACTTCACCTCAACACTTTCATTCTTTCTCAATCTTTCAATTTCTCAATATTCAAAATTTGTCAAGCTCTCGCCACATACAAATTTTCTCAAGCTCAATTATTTTTCAAATGAGTGATAATCCATTTCGAGGAGGATTCATGAATTTCATGAATTCTCCAAATTTTGGAAATTCACCATCTTCATCAAATTCCAATTCTCAAATTCCTCCAACTCACAACCAATTTCCATCTACGCCTCCTACTCCTCAAGATATTCATTTTATGAATTCTTCTACACATCCACCATTTTCATATCTTTTTTTTTCAAATTCTTCTTCTTCATTTAGTCCAGGTTATTATGTCGGATATGGACAAAATATTATGTCGCATCCTTTAATGGCTCCACATCCTAACCGTTCAATAGAAGGAGATCAAGAACACGTCATAGTGGCAGAAAATGAGGTTCCGCCCGTTGTTACACAAGAAAAAAGTAATCGTTCTGTCAAGTGGAGTGCTAAGGAGGAGGAGATGTTAATCAGCTCATGGCTAACCGTAAGCCATGATTCTGTAATTGGAAATGCTCAAACAAGAGGAAGCTTTTGGGGTCGTGTGACAGACTACTTCAATATGTACCGCAAGACAAAAATTGAAAGAGAAGAACCTCAAATCAAGTCATATTACTACTTCTTGATGCCACAGGTAAATGAATTCAATTGTTATTATAATCAAATTGTATCTGATCATCACAGTGGGTGGTCAGATAACCAAATAATAGAGGCAGCACGATTGAATTGGAAAAATGCACATAAGAACAAAGAATTTCCATATATGCATATTTGGGAAATGGTGAAGGATGAACCAAAGTGGGCTGCACAAATTGAAGCGCAAAATGCATCAAAGAAAGCAAAAACAAGTGAATCTGGAGCATATACCTCATCATCCAATCGTGATCCCGATGAACACTCTTATGGAGGTAATGAGTCAGAGAATCGTCCAATTGGTCAGAAGGCTGCTAAACGAAAATTGAAGGAAAAGGGAAAGAAGAATGTCACCGAATCAGTAAATGTAGATTTCGAACACCGATGGAAAAGGTTGGAAGAACTTCAGGCACAAAAGCTAGCTGTTCTTTACGAAATTAAGAATAAAGCAAAGGATGATACACTTCGTGCCGACTACGAGATACTGATGAAGGACACGGCTGCAATGAATGACCAACAACTTGCCATTCACAATCATATGTGTTCAATCATCAAAGTTAGACATGGCATTCCTTAATTTTAAGCACTTATCAAATGTAAGTCTGAAATTATTCCAAGTAAGAAAACCTAACATGTGTACAATTATCTCAGATTCAATAATACTAGCCGTTGAAATGAAATTTTAACTCACATTTGATGTGACTACTAGCCGTTGTAAAGTTTAAAGTTAATACTAGCCGTTGCAACAAAAAGTGTGGCTCATATTCAAAAAATAGCTGTTGTAAAATGTGTCTATAAAATGTATTTGCGCAATCACAAAACATTATATTCTCATTTTGCCTCTCTACCTAAACCTTGTGCATCAAAATGTCACCAAATTCTTATCCGACTAACAGTTTTGATTACGAGCAATTCGTAATTGAATAGTGTGTAGATGACACTGATGAGCAAATGATGCTCTTACTTCTAGAAGAACAGCAACGAAGACAACAAGCAACCAGCATAAATCGGCACCCTCGAAGATACATCGAAAGGGAACGTGAGGTTGGGAATGATCGTCTTCAAAGAGATTATTTTGTTAATCAATCGGTGTACCCTCCCGAGGTGTTTCAACGAAGGTTTCGAATGCGAAAGGAGTTGTTTCTTCGCATAGTGAGTGATATTTCAAATAACGATGTTTATTTTCAACAAAGAAGTGATGGTCATGGAAGAATGGGATTCTCATCAATTCAATATTGTACTGCCGCTATTCGTCAATAAGCCTATGGAGCTCCAGCAGATCACTATGATGAGTATCTTCAAATGGGTGAAACAACAGCTATTCAATGTTTATTCAAATTTTGTCATTGTCTAATACAGGTGTTTGGAGAGAAATATTTGAGAAGACCGAATGATGTTGATGTTCAACGACTACTCCAAATGCATTTAGATAAACATGGATTTCTTGGAATGTTAGGCAGTTTGGACTGCATGCATTGGCAATGGAGAAACTGTCCAGTGGCGTGGAAAGGACAATTCACGCGAGACGATCATGGAGTTCCCACAATTATGCTTGAAGCAGTGGCTTCAACAGACTTGTGGATATGGCATGCATTTTTTGGTGTGGCTGGATCAAACAATGATATAAATGTGTTTAATCAGTCACCATTGTTCAATGATGTACTGAGAGGTGTTGCACCGACAGTTCAATTCACGCTAAATATGTCAACATACACAAAAGGTTATTATCTAACAGATGGCATATATCCCGAGTGGAGCACGTTCGTTAAAAGTTTTTCTCATCCGGAGGATCCAAAACGGAAAAAATTTAAAGAGAAACATGAGTCGGAAAGAAAAGATGTCAAACGTGCTTTTGGCGTACTGCAATCTCGCTGGGCTATTATACGTGGTCCTGCACGATTCTGGTATAAAAATTATTTACGTGATATAATGTATGCTTGTATCATTTTGCATAATATGATTATCGAAGATGAAGGGGATGAAGCTATGAATTGGATAGATGAAGAAGGAGAACCTCCCATAAATCCAACTCAAGGGTGTACTCCTCAATTTCACCAATATATTCAAAGACACGCTGAACTTCGTGATAAAAATGTTCATCATCAACTTCGAGCAGATTTGGTGGAACATATTTGGCAACAATTTGGAGACCTCGATTTGAATTAAGTTATGTTGTCGTATGTTATCTTTAATTATGTGGCTTTTATTTTATTTTAAGTGTGGAGTGTACTAGATTTAATATATTATTATTGTTATTTAATAAAAAATTATTAATGATGTTTTATATTTTTCTTCTCTAAATAAATAATTAAAGCAGTAAAAATAAATCATAATAACATAATAAAATATTTACTATATTAGTAATTAATTTGATATGAAAATATATGAAAAAAGGAATATGACACGTGGGCCCATGTGCAGAATTGTATGGAAGGTTTATTCAATGTGGGTGAGAGGTTTATGAAAAGAAGTTTTATGGAGGAGTAACTCTTATGTGGTACGGGAGTAGGTATTCCCTCGTACGATGTCGTTTCATTTTGTGTTTGACTTGAATTAAATAGTTATTTTTATTCATACAAAACTGCGTCGTTTCAATACTTTGCATTCAATTCACCCGAATTTATTGGATATTCACCAGAACTGACAAGATATTCACCAGAATTGCTTTGATATTTATCAGAATTGCTCCTATATTTATCAGATTATTTTATGATCTAAATTAATTATTTTGCTTTCATATTCATCAGAAATATCTTGATATTCACCAGAATTGTTTATATATTCATCAGAATTGTTCCTATATTTATAAAATTATTTTATGGTTTATATTCATTTTTTTTTGCTTTCATATTCATCAGAAATGCCTCGATATTCATCAGAATTGCTTAGATATTCATCAGAATTGCTCCTATATTTATGAGATTATTTTATGGTCTAAATTCATTAGTTTTGCTTCCATATTCATCAGAAATGTATCGATATTCACCATATTTGCTAATATATTCATCAGAATTGTCCTATATTTATAAAATTATTTTATGGTCTAAATTCATTAGTTTTGCTTCCATATTCATCATAAATGTCTTGATATTCACCAGAATTGCTTAAACATTCATCAGAATTTTTCCTATATTTATATAATTATTTTATGGTCTATATTAATTTTTTTTCTTCCATATTCATCAGAAATGCCTCGATATTCACTAGAATTGCTTATATATTCATCAAAATTGCTTATATATTTACGAGAGTATTTTATGGTCTAAATTCATTTTTTTTACTTCCATATTCACTAGAAATGTCGAGATATTCACCAGATATATTTATATATTAATCAGAATTTCCATTGTATTTATCAAGTTATTTTATATTATTTATTCATTATTTTTACTTCCATATTCCTCAGAAATGCTTCGATATTCACCAGAATTTCTTATATATTCATCAGAATTGCTCCTATATTTATCAGATTATTTTATGGTCTTTATATATTCACTATAATCTTTGGCTCCTACACAACTTCCTCCACGCCCCCACTCCCAAACACGGCCAACCCAACACCTCCCGGTGGCTGACGCACCGCCTTGAAACGAGACTCGAGCCTACAAGAGGCTTAAACGCACTCACTGAAGCCATTTGCATCACCCCAATTCACATAATCCTACCAAACGATGAAACAAATCCAACCAGTCCCAACTCTCAATCCCTTGACTTTGTTGACATCGAAAATCAGACACAGACCCAACTAGGGTTCTGAATTCTGACTTCCACCTGATAAACCCTCGTTCCTAAATCGACGATCAAACAATAAACCAATCAGTATCGGATAAGAGGCGCAGTAAAAACATAATAACATGAGAAGATTCAATCAACTGACCGAATTCAGTGAATATATAAAAATCATAAAATAATTTAATAAATATAAGAGCAATTATGGTGAATATCGAAGCATTTATGATGAATATGAAAGTAAAAATAATGAATAAATAATATAAAATAATCTGATTAATATAGAAGCAATTCTGATGAATATATAAGCAATTCTGGTGAATATCGAAGCATTTCTGATGAATATGGAAGCAAAAATAATATATAAAGACCATAAAATAATCTGATAAATATAAAAGCAATTCTAGTGAATATGTAAGCTTTTCTGATGAATATCGAGACATTTATGATGAATATGGAAGCAAAAAAAAATGAATAAAGACCATAAAATAATCTCATAAATATAGAATCATGAATATATAATCAATTCTGGTGAATATCGAGACATATCTGATGAATATGAAAGTAAAAAAAATAAATTTAGACCATAAAATAATCTCATAAATATATGAGCAATTTTGATGAATATATAAATAATTCTGGTGAATATCGAGACATTTCTGATGACAAATGGGGTTTAACACGTTTTATTGTTAAACACAAAAAACGACGTCGTTTTGGTGAAATATGAAATGAAGGCACGCAAGGATTGTATGAAACGACGTCGTTTTGATTTTAATCAAAACGACATCGCGCGAGGGAGTAGGTACTCCCGGAGTACACAAGAATTTGCGTTTATGGAGATGGTGCATGACACAAATCCTACGTGGTATGACACAAACCTACTTTTCAGGTTTATTCAATGTGGATGCCCTTAAGCTCCAGATTAGGATACAAGACTAACAAATTAATTCATTGTCACAGCCTCACCGCACAGCGACAAATCCCTTTCAAATTCTGATCGGACAAAATAGAGATCCAACCATCAATAATCAAATTATGGAAATAAATCACAAAATAAATATCTTATTGAATACTGTAAGTGAATGCAGCAGAGGCAGTGGTGATGATACCGAACCACGCGCCACCTTCCACTCACAACCCAACAAACCCACATGCAAACCTCTCTACTCATCCCAATTCTATCTTTCTGAAAGGGCCATGCCTCCCTCGTACGTGTGCAAAACTCCAGCTAAATATAGTGCATTAATTGTGTGCTAAAAAAATCCATATAATTAGACCCAGAAAACACCAAATGTGATCGAAGCCAGACCAGTAGAAGATGAATTTGAAGCTAAAACCATTCATTAGATTGATTTGATTATAGAGTAATGATAATGCGTGACCTAGAAATCGCCAAATTTCCGGTGAGCTCCTCGAGATTTCGAGGCTGCGTGTCTCTGGATCATCTCTCGCAAGTTCCTCTGCCTCCGTGTCGCCACCGTGTCTCCTCCGTTGCTGAAACCAATCAGTCCACTCGCATTGTCCTTGCTCACGTTCCTCCAATCTACACACAAATACAGCAACGGTTTCTGTTATTCAATTTTCAGACTGTTTGCCTGTTAGTCGGGCTCTGGTTGATTGTTCGTGGATCGATTTTTTGAATCGACATTGTACCTGTCACCACCTCCGGCCGCTTCAACCCTCCGAACTCATCCAACTCTGCACCAGACCAAGGAAGCATCACATCAGCCAAATCGCATAATCAGACATGGTAAGATACTAATACGCAAGCAGTATCTACCGAATTTAGTCGGATCGTGAGAGGAGAGGTAGAGAATGAGGAAGCAGACGAAAGTGAGCACCGGAATGCCGTGTATCAGCTTCTCCGACGGCTTATTCTTCTTATTCTTCCTCGACGCAGTCGGCGACGATCTTTGCGGCTTTAGCTGCTTGACCTTCTCCTCTTCGTCGGTGTCTCCGCCGCCGTTGAATGCGAGAGCTGATGCGGCCGCCGATAGCCGCTTGGAGTCTTCCGACGCATCCGCGAAGAAGGCGGCCTTCTCTCCGTTACTCGCCGCTCCGCCATCCGCTGCGTGGTGGCTGTGGTGCTTCGAGCCCGGCGACCCCAGCGACTGCCTCTGCATTTTTTTTGCCTTTTCTTGCAAACGCAGAGAGAGAAAAGCTTCCGCTTCTGAGCTTGTGACTTTTTGATTTACAGCTAATATGTACTCACTATTTTCAATTTTATTTTTCTAATTAGTGAATATTTAAAATGGGCCTGCTGCTGGACTCAGGCCTTCTTTGATCTCGACCCAATGAAGTGAAGCCCAATTGCGGCCCATCTCAGATTCGCGCAACAAAGCCTGTCGTCACTTCCATTTCGATTGTCTTTAACTCTTTATTGTGTTGAATGCATTCTCTACTCGTTCGGACTTTCAGTGTCGATCTCCGGTGGGCTTTCCGACTGATAGGTATCGATCTTGTCGCTTAATTTTTGTTCGATGAAAGCTTAATCGAATCTCGGTTTTTGTCATTTTTGTATTTTTTTTCCCGATTTTAGCTGGTATGGAGATGATCTGCGAGAGATTGCGACCGTGATGTTCTATTTGCGTTGCGTCGATAGGGTTTATGAGTTCATTGGGGAATTTATGCTAGGATTAGTAGTTTAAGCGCCACTATGAATGTTTCGGTTTATACGTTTATGATGAAGTTGATGATGGATTTGGATTCTACTATACTAGGGTAGGATGTGTTGTTGTTATGTCTCATGGGATAATAATATCCGAGTTGTTTGGTTATGCTTGGCTCTGTTATGGCTCGGAGATGATTACTTGCCTTTTTATTATTTGATTTTAGCGCCCATGGATGTTGCTTTTGTATATGTTGATCTATCCTGTACAGCTTACTGAATGTTACCCCGAGTGGTGGTCATATCTTATCACGTGTTTAGTGGAGTGCTTTCAATGACTGTTCTGGTTTCTATTATCACAAGCTTTTGTTGGTGTTGTGGTGACATAAGTAGATGAGCATTGAGAGTTCAATGAAGCATAACCTTGCGTCATCCATAGTTTAGCAATATGAATTTTTGTTTCAGCTAGACCGCTGCGTACTTTATTAATCTTACAAGTATGTTTTGGGAGTGTGGGATCTTGAATATTTTTTACCCAAAGTGAATATGAGCAAGCTAACACTCGGGAGTCACTCAATTTGGTAGTCGGCACTGATTTCTTTAGGCTTGTTCAGAAGTATTGAAATAGATAATTCATTAAAGTTTCTTCTTGACCATACATGTTTGCTACTTTGAGTAGGAAGTGGTAGGCTGATTTCCAGTTCAGTTGACATAAATTCTTTACAATGAACACCATGAAGAATCACGAGATATTTTGTTCTTAGGAAAGTCTTGTGAATTGGTTCTTGTATTTGATGATTACATTGTCATTATTTGTTAAATTAACTGTATTTATGTAGCGAGAAGCATCTGTATAATTTTTTGTACAAGAAATATGTTTTCTGTAGAATGTATTTTTTGACAATGTTGGCTTATTGTCTTCACAGTTGACAAGTAATCAACTGTCTTTGGAATGGACCTTGCTGATAGAGTAATTGGATTTTTACTATCCTGCATCAGCTTGTCCATATTTACATATTACACTTTCTGGGTCATTATCCTGGTCAGTTCCCTTCTTTTCAGTTTTGATAATCTGATTTCTTCAGAATTTCGTTAATCGTGTTTTTATTGTCATTTTCAGCCCTTTGTTGACAGTGATCATTTCATCCATAAGTATTTCCTACCCCAAGGATACGCCATATTGATACCGGTATTTGCTGGAGTGGCACTTCTCTCATTTCTATGCATATTTATTGGCTTTGTGATGCTAAAATCCAAGAAGAAAAAGGCGTGATGGAAAAGTCAAGATGATTCTCTTCGGCGCGCCCTTAACTTCAGTAGTGAATTAGTACGTTTTGTTCTACCCTTTAATTTTTTGTCTTATTTTGTTCATAGCTTCGTACTTCGTAGTTCTCTTATCTAAAACAAATCATGTAGACACTTCTGAATTCTGATCACATTAACTCGAGCTTATCTTAACCTCTCAATTTCGGTACTGGACCTTTTTTAGGCATAGCATTTGTTTTTCCTTTAGGGGCATATTTGATAAAATCACTCAACTTGTTTAGGTGATTGATAACCCCTCTCCGGTGAAGGGCAAACCGTTTCGTCCTTGGGACCTAAATGTCTTTCACTAGGCTATGAGATGTAAGTTGGGATGCCTGACCTGTTCAAACAATGGTAGTACACTTGTACCTGTTTTTAGTTGGGCATATAACTCAACCAACTGGCCATGTTCCTCGCCAGCTTGCTTGATAAATAGTACGGAGCGTAGCTGGAACTTTGTTCAGTCTTCGCTAGGAGCTAAAATTATTCAATTAACATTCTTAGAAGTTGCTGTCCATGAATTATGAGAAGTAAACCAAGGTTTTACAAGTATTGTCCTGTACGACTCACTGCTCCGTCCACCCCTTTAGCAATCCATGTCCCCTATAGTGTGTTTGGTTTAGGAAAAATAATGAGGAAAGGAAAATGGGAGGGAAAGTGAATACCCCATGGAATCCATCATATTTTTCTTTGTTTGGTTAGAGGTGGAAAATTCATGGGAAATTGCTCAAACACTTGTTTGTTAAAATTTTCCATGTCGTTTTTCCTTCCCTAACTTTTCCTAAACCAAACAAAGAATTTCTTCCTATTTTCCCTCAAATTTCCCCAAACCAAACACAGCCTTATTCTTGAAAATGTTTCAGCTTTGGGATTGAGTATGGGTTTGTAAATCCTGGAGATATACTGTAGCAGATGAATGTCCAGCTTATTGATGCTGAACCCGGTTTAGAACATATTGTTCCTATTCAAAACATGTGTTAGAAGCACAGATGGTGCATGGATCTTAATTAGGGTCCCCCACTAGGTATGGCCGAGTTACTCCTCCCACCTTTTCTGGAATCAATAGGTGTCCCTTACTATTGTATTGAAAAATGTTTTAAAGTGTGGAACAGAAATAAATGTGGAGGAGGAAAAGAAGTAGAAAAGGGGGGAGTGTTTGACTTTTGATTTTGGTCTAGCCTGCAAGTCTTTTTCTGGTATCAAAAAATCCAATAAAATGAAAACAACAAACCCTGTAGCAAATATTTTATCGGCCACAGTCATCAACAGAATTTGGAAGATGATCCCAAGCGTCTAACTAATTCGCTGCTAGGATGGTTATTAGTTTTCAAACCAATCATAATATTAGAAGTGTATTTAACAAATCAATAATAAAATTAATTAAATGGAAACCATCCAATTTTGGTAAAAACCATTCTTGTTTAGGCTAAAACCACCCTGGTATTTGGTCGTTGTATACTGACTTTGCATTACTTGATCATTATCCACAGAAATTGCCACACCTTAGGATAAACTATTTTGCGTATGTAATAGACTTTCTATTTGATTTTTTTTTTACATTCATGTGGTTTTATTATATGGTGTGGTCTAAGTATGTTCATAATTTGGTTCAAATCAAAAATAGAAACGAACCAGATCAATTCGTTTCAAAATATTCAATTTTGATGGTTGGTTACCAAATCAAACCAAAATATTATATTTATAATGGTTTCATTATATGTTTTGGTGATTTACTATTCGATCTAAACAAAAGTTGAATAATTAAAATAAAAATAAAAGTAATATGAATATATATTTCTATATCATTAAATTAATATTTGAAGGTCAAAAATGAATAACTAGTTTTTTTTACAATTAATTAAATTAAAAAATGAAAAAAAACAATTTTCTAATTTTTTATATATTTATTCAGGATGCAAATCACATTAAGAATGAGCTATAAGGAAAGAACTGACAATAATTAGGCTTTTCAATTTTGGACTAGATCAAATTAAAATAAGTTGTTTCGGTCTAAAATTGAATCCTTATAAAATGGTTTGATTTTCAATTTTGAGCATGCAAAATCGAATTGATCAATTACTTTTAAATCAGTGTTCTAAAAATCTCCGTTCCTAACTGATTAATAGTTAGGCAGTGTTGAAACGTTACGTCTAGCTGTTAATTGTTCAAGACTCAATTTTTTTATGAAATTTCAATGTTTGTAATTAATTATTAAATTTATTATTAATATGTATAACTCCAATTAACTGTCCGACTAATCGTTCCGATTAACTCCCGTTAGTCGATTAATCACTAGGCGTTGTGCTCACCGTCTAGCATCGCCTAACGCTTTTTAGAACATTGCTTTTACTTCAATTCTTCTTTGAACCAGACTGAATAGATGAACGCCCATTAAATCGATGCAGCAATTTTTATGTGAATTGTTCTCACCATGTAGTCAAGTGCTTCATCTATCAGAATCAATGACAAATTAAAAAATCAAAATGGTGACATTAACAATTTGTATTTATCAAGTTTCATTTTGATTTTTTTAACTCATCATATACTGAACATAGAATGATTATATTCAAATTTTACGTTCTTGATACAGTCCATACAGAAATTTTTGATCACCCATGTCATGTAACATTTATGATACTAGCTAGATAAGTAAGAAAATTGAAGTATAGCATTGCTGAACATAAATGGTTTGCCTTTAGGCCTTCCCATTTTCATGTTACAAATTGCTCTTTTATCAGTGCCATTGTAATTGAAAATGTCCAATTTCCGCATTTATCAAAATTAATTGTCAACTGTTGGCAATGACTTGTGTTTGGTGGAAATTAATTGTATGAATTTTTTTATTCATGGAAGAGTCTAGTCGCAACAAGTTAAAAAATAATCGACAAGTCGCAACAGTAGACTTGAATTTTTATATTGTGAAATCAGTTTTTATCTTTTATAATAAAAATTAAATTAATTAGTGAAAAAAATCCAATTGCTCTGATTTCGTAATTATAGAAGTGGCATCAATCGTGGTGAAAAAAGAGGAAACTAATCACGCCATTAAAATCTCTTCATTTGATTACTCTCATCCCAATCCAGAAGTGAATCCTTTTTTCTCTTACAAATTGAATTACCCAAAAAGTTTTATCTTACCAGCTGGTATCAACTTTTCATTTTTTAAAAATTTTGCTACAATTAATGACTATTAATATGTATGCATTTTAAAATATATATTATAATATTTTCAAGACATGGGTTTAATTATCGGGTTCAAAATTACGAAAATCCTTTTCCTCTTTCATATTTATAACTTCATTCGTTACGCTTCCACCTCTCGCTCCCCGCTGACCTAAAGAAATAATAATAAAAAAAAGAATTTATCATGGAGTGAATTCTGTCCTAATTTCTTCTTCATCTTAGCACGTCGCTACCCACCCTCTCTCTCTCTCCTCCATTTATTCAGCCCTCTCACTTATTGCTTAGCTTCCTCCTTCTCTCCTCTGTGAGACCTCCTCAACCCAGAAAAAGGAAGAAGAAGAAGCAGGAGAAGAGCTTGATTGTAGCAGATTGAACCAGCAGCAGAAGTAAGAGCAAGTAGAGAAACCAGTAGTGCGGAAGCTGAACAAGAGAGAGCCATCTATCAGTCTGCATGTCCATCTAATCACCATTTTCTGCTGCTCAATGGTTTGAGTCTCTCTTCACTTCACCAAGGTGAGTCCTTGCTTTACTCACATTTCCCTCTCCATGCTTTCTTCTTCTTTCTGCCACTTTTTTTTAATAATTATTATTTAAGCAATTTTTTATATGTTAGTGAATACTCTATGAACGTTTCATCTGCACCCAGTGCCGCCATTACCACACCAAATTGTATCTCTTAATCTGATTAAACCTTCACTTCCTCACATACATCTCCTCTCCTTCTGCAGCTAGCAGATGCACTCTTTGTAGTTTTCCATAAAGTTTTTTTGTTCTAAAAGAAACTTAGGGAGGCAGATTAATCTGATTGGCTGGTGTTGCAGGAAGCGCAGTAGAAAATTCATCATAAGATAAAGGGAGAAAGCATTGAAGTTGGAGTAGGAGGAGGAGGCAAGATGTATGGAGATTGCCAGGTGGTTCTATCATCAATGGGAATGAACAATAGCAACGCGGGAAGCAGCAGCAGCAGCAGTAACCTCAACCTTACTAGCATGAACATGAACATGGGCATGGGCATGGGGATGTTCTCTTCTGATTCTGCTGCTGCCAACTACTTCTCCTCTCCGCCCAGCAACAACATTCAAAGCGGCAGCAGCTTCAACTTCATGTCTCCCAGCACCCTTTTGATGCCTCCTCTTCCCTTCCACTCTTCCTACCCACCTCTCAACATCCTCACCCCAGTAAGCTCGATATCCTCCCAACATTTTCATTACATTCAATAACCTCTTCTTTCTTTATTGATATATATAATCCATGGTCTGTATTGTTTTAAGAAGGAAGAGAGTGATCAGCTTAAGGGCAAGCTTGATGAGATGGAGAGTGGATCAGGAAGTGACCAGATAGAGGCCCTCTCTGCTAATGACGCTCTTGACACCAACAACAACACTGACCAGAATCAGCAGCCTCAGCCTAAGAAGAAGCGCTACCACCGCCACACTGCACATCAGATCCAAGAGATGGAAGCGTAATATATCATCACTCTTTCAACCTCTTATCTTCTTCATGCAATTATGCAGCATGTGCATTCATCGAAACAGTAACTTATTAGGCTGTGTTCTCAGTGTTTTCAAGGAGTGTCCACACCCAGATGACAAGCAAAGGATGAGGCTGAGCCAGGAGCTGGGGCTCAAGCCTCGGCAGATCAAGTTCTGGTTCCAAAACCGACGCACCCAGATGAAGGTATTTCATTAATGCACTGCTTAACTTTGATATGCACAAGTCAGCCATCATATTAATTAGGGTTTACACAGAAGCCATTAGCGTGAATTACGAGAAGATAAAAAAAATAAGGGAAAATTACAAAATTGGGGTATGTACTATCACCTATTTAAAAATCACGGTCATAACTATTTGATTTTAAAATTCACGGTATTTTTGTATTGCGGGGTTTAACTGTAATTTTGAATTTCAATTGCACCCAAAAATTGTTTATTTCATTTAAACAAACCCCCAATTAATTTAAAAATGAGAAAGTACAAAATGAAAGTATGTACTATCATCCATTTAAAAATTATGGTTATAATTATTTAATTTTCAAATTTATTTTATAATTTTCTATTTTATTTTTGGAGTAACTCGTAAAAAAATAATAAATTTTAAAATTAAATATTTATGACCATTTTAAATAGATGATAGCACATACATTAATTTTGTACCTTTTAATTTTTAAATTGATATGGGAGGGGGTTTGTTTAAATAGAATAAATAATTTTTGGGTGTGATTGAGATTTTCAAAATTACAATTGAACCCCGCAATACAAAAAGACTGTGAATTTTAAAATCAAATAGTTATGACAGTGATTTTTAAATGGGTGATAGTACGTACCTCATTTTGTAATTATCCCAAAAAATAAAATCAAAGAGTACTATTTTAGTCAATGGTCCAAAAACCCTAGTTAAAGATATGGCCTTCAATTCAAACCCAGTTTCAAACAAATACACACACCCACCATGGTAAAAAGAGCTGGTTTGGTGTGTGATGAAGAAGAGGCTCATTTATGCTATACTAGTTGCCAGCCAAGCTAGCCATTCATGATGATGATGTTATGTGTGCATATACACGCATTCACAAACATGAAAACTGGAAACACCATAAATGTCTCAATAAGAAGCCTCACCTGCTCACACTTTGGGTTGAACACCAGCAAAATTTAATGCTTCTCATTTCATTTCCAGTGT